>JBBYHL010428028.1:0-20360 GCA_038381835.1 Adansonia madagascariensis
CCTTAAATAGATTTAATTCTTCCAATACACGAGTCTATAGAAAATTTAGAATAAATATTAGAAAATTAAAATATCAAACAAAAGGAGAATGAAAATTCGTTCCAACTCTTAATTTTTAAACAAGAATCATCTATCGATTGAATTTATACCTGTATCAACTATTGGAAAGCACTTGTTGGCTGATTTCGAAGTACACATCCAGGCAATATTGTCTTCCCATGACTCTTGACACCTAAGAAAATACCAAAAGGCATCTCATATGCATTATTGCAGTATCAAATACAACTACATCGCCATATTGTTAATACCAACCAAAGTATTCTCCAACTTCATTTTTTTAAAGCAAAGGTAAAACGCATATTTTAAACTTCGGATTTTTTTCTTTCTCAATTTTTCTACTGTTGAGCCTCCCCCCCCCTCCCCTGGTGAGGTGGTTTAAAATTTTTATTCCCTAAAATGGGTTGTTTAATACTTATTTTCCCAAAAGGTACTTCAAGTGCCATGTAAATTCCATGCAATATTTTTAAAAATTATTTTAATTTTTATGAAATAAAAAAGAACTTTTTAAGAATTGAAATATTGTATTTTAAGATGGTATTTGTTTTTATTTAACAATTATATCTTTTTAAATCCTAAATGTTAGAAGATAAAAAGTTCAGATATCATGTTACTAAAAATGGAGTATAAAAGAGTATGTAATATCACAAAAACATGAAAGAATACATGACTATGGTCGCCTACATTCATAGGACACTAACCAAAGGGCTACAGTGTTGATATTATAAATTGTTTTCTTAGTTCTATAAGAGTGCCCTATTTATAAAAGTTCTCATCGATTTTGGAAAGAACCAAGTATGAAATCATATTGTAATATTTCTGTATCAGGATAACTGTCGTGTTGTTACGCATCCAACTTGGTAAGACGTGGCATAACTAGAAAATGTGGCATAATTGTCATAATGTGACAAATACTTAGTAGGAACAGAAAGATGTGGTGTTACACATGACTATAAAATGTGGCATAACTGTTGTAACGTATTGAACGCGAATCCAACAAGTCAGACTTAGATGGTAAATTTCTTTTTTCTTTTTCTATATTGGGATAGTACTTTTTAAGTCAAATCAAATCACATATCCAACTTCCCCCTGAATAGTCATTAAGAAATGATCGAAAGACTTGAAGTTGCCACCAATCTATCTTAGCTAGGCAAGGCTATTCACGTATCGTAGTTTGTCTTTTGAGAGTTACAAAATCCTTGAAAACAAACTCTGAAGTCTCTAAAAAACCAAAGATTCCTATGAAAACAAATTGAGAGTCGGTTACTCGTAGAGTGAGACATATCCTTTTCGTGACATTCATAAAAAGGTACCTATTAATTACGTGTTATCCTAATTGATTACATTTTATTTTAATTTTCCAGTATTTAATTATAATTCCCACATTTGAAATTATTTGAAATTAATATTATTTCAATTTCAAGTAAATCAGGTTTCTATTAACTTTAAAAATCAAAATTTTTTTGTACCACTTTGGAAAAGCTACGAGCATACGAAAGGTTAATTTCTTCAAAAATTTTGAATATTCCAATTTACCTTTTTTAAGAGTGTTTTCCTTTGTCTAAAATAATTGATGACATATTCCATATGCAGGAAGCATATCTATAGACTATTTTAAATCGTTGATATTGCTTGAAATTTTATTAAAAACAAGTATTATAATTAATAAAATCATACTAGTTTTTATTTTTATCATAATAGCACCTAAAAACCTTAAAGGACACACGTCAACACGAAGGTTCTCTCATGACTCTAATGGACATGTTTCGACATGAAGATTCTTACACAACCCTAGACTCGATTTTGAGGATTACCTAAATAACCTTAATAGACATATTTCACAAAGGTTTTCACATGACTGTAATGGACATGTATTGACATGAAGGTTCCTACATGACCCTAGACTCAGTTTTAAGGTACTATTACCTAAATAGCCTCAATCGATATGTTTTGACATGACGTTCCCACATGATCCTAAGGACTTAGTTTTAAGTTAGTGTTGCGTAGATGCCCCTAGGGGACATGTTTTGACATGAAAGTTCCCACATGATCCTAATGTGATGGGAATCTCTAAAATGCCATTAGATTATGGAAAATGCTTTAAGTGGCATTAAAATGCAAGGAAATTGCAACATGGTCCCTAGATTATGAAAATAACCTAACTGGCCTTAAAATGTATGAATTTGCATAATAATCCCTAAATCATTAAAAATGACTATAATGGCTTTAAAATGCATGAAATTGCATGAAAGTCCCTAAATCATGGAAAATGACTATAATGACTCCAAAATGCATAAAATTACATAAAAGTTCCTAAATCATATATAATGACTTTACAATGCATGAAACTACATAAAAGTCCCTAAATCATGGAAAATGGGTAAAATTGCTCCAAAAAGCATGAAATTACATAAAAGTCTATAAATCATGAAAAATGATTAAAATGGTCCTAAAATGCATGTATTGTATTATAGCCCTAATATACATGAAAAAATAGTGGGAAAATAGCAAAATGGCACTATAAAGTTTTTACCACCCCAAAATGCAACCACAAACATCTTTTTTCGACAAACATAAAAATGTGGCATCCCTCATGATTTTCATGTGCAAAATACTCATCAACATGAACATATATGGATTCATCATTACACATAGAGATGTTGTCATAATCATAATATTTTCATGTGTAATGCATGGACATATAAATCATGATTGTAGTGCATGTAAATGTCATAAAATGCATGAATCATACGTAACATAGAATATGACTAACACAGTAAGTCAAACTAAAGTTGAAACATGAAAAAAAAATTGATGAAAACCACATAAAAATTATGAAGCTCAACATCAACATTTGACAAAAAAGTTTTCCTGATGGAAATTTGATTTTTAAGAAATTTTTAACAAAAATCATAAAAGAAAACAAAAAAAATAGCTTTCAAATATCATAGCTCAAGATTTGGCCATAACTTAGTTATTACACTAGCATAAATCATCACTCAAGCATGGCTTAAGATATTCAAGCTCGCATCAAAAGGAAGAAAAGATGTAACATGAAAGTAGAGATAAAAAGAAAAACAATCTCAGTGTTGGTTCTTAAAGAAAACCTATTCGTTTTTCCTTTTTTTTCTTTTTTCTCTTACTTTTTTTCTCTTTTTTTTTGCTTTCTTTTTGTTACTAGTTTTTCTCAGCTGAAAACTAATGGAATCATCTCTCATGAATGTCCAATGGGGTGTAAAATCTCTTTGGGCTGATCATATGACATCCCCATGCATCTCTATTAACATCTTAACACCTCATGCATGTTTGCTTATAAGAAAACCATCTACACTACTAAGTGATTTGAGCAAGGGCTAATCCTTTTAAATGAGGCATGGTTTCAACTAAATTTGGTGGCTAAACTCAGATGCATGCCTTTAAGGAGAAATATCTACCCAAAATAGTCATATCTTTAATCTATGCAAGAAAAGACTTTTAACTTTAGCCCCGAATAGCATTCTATTTCAACTATACTAGACTAGAAATGGTTAGAAAATGATTAGACTAAAAGCTATGTGGTATGCAAGCATAATTAAAGCATTAATCTCACCTATTCTAAGCTAATTCAAGCTCTAATGGTTTGAGCTACATGAATAATTTTCAAGTTCATATGTCTTTTTGTTTTGATGTGAAAATGTTAGTGAAAAACCTTTTACATGATCATAATGTGATCCTAAGACCACTAAGAAAGTGAAATTTTACAAAATTTAGGTTAAACAACTTTTTCATACATCGGTACATTTTGAATTGTACTAATGCAACTGTTTTCTTGGATAAAACAAAATATGGAAAATTTGAGAATGTATCGATACAAAGCATTATTGTATCGATACATTTTGCAATTGTATCAATAAAATTGCATTGCTAGGTCCTAGGACAAACCAAGCTTGATGATGTGTCGATACATTAATAAAATCAATACATCTTTGTGAATAGCATGAAAATGACATATTTTGACTTTCTAAGGGTTTCCATTTGTTAGATTAAGCTCCTAGGCATTCCAAACTCCAATTAAGTCCCAAGATGTCACAAATTAATCAAGGAAGAAAGAGGAGTACATTTCATCTAAGTTCTTGAATCAGCACAGTTAGTTTGAAAAGGGCTAAGACAGTATTATATGTCTACAATAACATGTTATAGGCAAATTTGACAAGATAGAGGATGTAGTAGGAATAAGAAAATCTGACGTGACATAGCACATGTTACATAAATGAAAAAATTTGATGTAATGGAACACTCAATAAAAAAAATAATCTAACATGATGGAGTATGCAATAGGAAAAGAGAAATCTAATGTGATAGAACATGCAACAGGAACATGATGGAAAGTGTAGTAAGAATTTCGCAAAACATGTAGCAAGAAACATAAGCAAAAGAACATAACAAACCTAACTCTTATACCTTGTTAGAAGAAGCTCAAATACCAAGTTACTAGAAAAAATGCGTAAGGGAATAGGAAATATCACAAAAACATAAGGGAATACATGGTTCAACTATTGTGTCCTACCTTCATGAGAAAATACCCAAGGGGTTATGTTGTTGATATTATGAATTGTTTTTTTAGTTGTACAAGAATGCCCTATTTATATAAAAAGGTTCTCACCAATTTTGGAAAGAGCCAAGTAAAAATATTGTATCTCAATCACTAATGTATATAATTACATTTATTTCTTTAACACTAAACTTTATTTTTTTCTCTGCAGTGATCTAACCTTGCATTAAAGAAATCAATATTGTATAAGGGCAGTTCCTAATATAACAAAATTTGAAAATCATTTAATGTATACTAGATCATGCTAAACTTAAATGCGAGTGGTTAATTATGTGGTAGTTAAGAAAACAATAAATAAAAAATTGATCAGTGGTTAGTTTTATATTTATATAGAAAAATAAATAATTATCTCTCGACTTATATCATTTTTAATATAGTTTCAAAATTTTTAAATAACTTCCCTAACTGAGTTGATGTCCTGTTAACTCATGACACAAACTCAATCAGCCATTTTAATATAATATATATTTGTATGTATTTATATATTAAAATCATTTAATTGGCTCCCAAAATAAAATTTATATTTATTTAGTTTTTTATTTTTGTCAATAATTTTATTTTATGCTTTACAATTTATAGAAAAACTAATTATTAATCTTGGCCCTCAAAAAATTTTAAAATCTTTTTAATGCATCATATATTTATCTTGTAATAGCTCATCAGATAAATATATTATAAATTTATCTTGTAGTTTTCTTTATCATTATATTTGGCCTAAAGTAGTCATTGCCGTACCAGTGGACTTAATATTTTTGTTCTGGTACTAGTACATATTAGTACCGGTGTGTTTCAATATATCATTTTGGGTTTGTTAGTATTTTTCAAATTTTTTTGCATACATATATATATTTATTGCATATTTTAATAAAATATATCATATACATGCTAATATACTTCCATTACATGCATGTGTGTATATATATATATATGTTTATAAGCAAATATAAATTTAAAATTTATAAATATTTAGTATCCAAAATTCTTAAACATCAAATAAATAAACATATAAAAATATTTAAACATATATAATATATTACTATTAATTAAGTTCAATAACCTAATTTAATGAATATATTTTGTTTTTAAAAGTAATTATAAAAATATCAAATCTGAAAACATTAGAAATTGATTTTAAAAAAAAACTAAATAAGTGAAATTTTAAATAAATTTAAAAACTTGTACCAACATAAATGTTTGATACTAACTAGTATAGGCTTGTACAACCATTACGAACTGGTACAAAAACAAAAATGGTATGCTATGATATCATTTCATTTTACTTTTAAATCGATACATACCAATTGAATGACTGATACTGCTACAATATTGACCATATGGTTTGGCCCCCCAAAAAATCTTAAGCTAGCACTACCCCTAATATTGTAGGTTTTATAAGAAAATAGAGAATTCCATACGGCTATAGGAGTATTCATAGTTTTGCTAGATATTCGTTTCCTATTTTTGGCTATCACAATTTGAATATGATGTGGCTCTTCTCCAAAATTTTTTAATGTTTGGCTATAAATGAGAA
The DNA here is from genome assembly GCA_038381835.1 of Adansonia madagascariensis. Lineage (NCBI taxonomy): Eukaryota > Viridiplantae > Streptophyta > Magnoliopsida > Malvales > Malvaceae > Adansonia > Adansonia madagascariensis. The sequence continues at coordinate 6,180 of JBBYHL010428028.1, forward strand.
AAAAATAGTTGGCTTACGAAACCTAACCTCTATGAGCTGAAACCGATTAGATGAGTGAACTACCCCCTTTATATAAAGCCTATGGTTGTATGCCTATGGCTGAAATTTCAATGGAGTAGTTTGAAGCAAGGAAGTTAACGGCTCATTGGCAATGCCACACTATATCACTAACTATAAAATTTTGACTAATCAAAGTTATATATATAAATGAAGAAAGGCCAAGAAAATTGAACATCTCAAGAACCCAAGAAGAAGCCAAATAATATTCCAACCAAGTATTAGACTTCTACCATTTAAAAGGCATTTGTATCACTAAACAATTGATAGAGGATATACATTATTTGAACATCCACATTGATGAATCAAAGAATAAACTTTAGCAATCAACAAGAACCTCAAGAACATCTTAATTAGAAAAAATAATAAATTGAAAAGACTACATCAGAACCATGAATGTCTTTTAGTTTATTTAAAGAAGAGCAAGGCCTATGCCTAGTTTAAAAGGAGAGAAGCCTTGCTTGACTAATTACAAAAAATTCAGCGTCTTTTCAAATGAGTTGAAAGCGGTGCAACTAAAATAGTAGCGATGCTAGGAAAAGAGCTTAGTTTAGACCCGTCAATTTTGACCCAATTGAAAATCTTAACCAACTCACCCGAACACGAACCTAAACTTGGTCCAATCTGATTTTATTAGAAAAAATTTAACAACACAAAACTTAGTAACCCGAAGCCAAAAGTGACCCGGATTAGCATAGGCTTGGCTAGTATGGTCACAAACACCTAAGGTATCTTAGCCAATGATGTGTTGAAAACACAACATCACTCATGGCTAGCCTCGGTGACTTACCACATTAACAAGTAAAATGACCTTTCCCTTTTATTTAATGAGTCGGCTAAGACCCATATTTAAGCTAAACATATTGGATTTCTGCAACACATGCACATAGCCACCATTATCTTACATGCCACCAACCTAAGAAAAATAAAAGTAAAGCATTTGGTGGTTGGGGAAATACTGAAAAGAAGAAAAAAAAGAAATAAAAGAAAGCTTTGGTCAAAAACTTTAAAAGGCAAAGGTGGAACAGAAAGTAAATAAGGGTTTGGATAATTGAAGCTTTATTGATATATTATCCTTTTCTATCATGTCTACATCTCATTTTAGTGAACCATTTTCATGATAAGCCATTATCCCATTTTAGGTCCTTGCATCTTTCTTGAGTTAATGATGTTGATTGTGGTGTTTGATGAGCTATTGATGTATCTTGATAATGAAAAACAGTTCTATTCCCTTTGATTTATTTCTGCCAACATGTATTTCCACACCTTGGTGTTGTGCTTTCATTCTATGCTATTTTCCATGCCATGTTAAGTTCATCTAGCATATTTTGAAGTTACTTATGTCATTGCTTGCATTTTGATCATTATATGCTTGCTAAAATATGATTGATATGGGATTTATTATAACTTGATAATTGATCTCTAGTTGGTTTGTTTTAGTGCATGGTGTGTTTGATAAAATGCTTGTTTGATGAGTGCCTAATCTGATTTTTAGAAAAATACCCTAAAATAGGCTATATTTAATCCAAATTAATAAGTTAATCATGGTCTATGATTTTAGCAAAATTGATACCATGAAGCTGGGGGTAAATTAAGCTCTTATGCTTGGATTCATGGCTAAATAAGGCCATATATGTTTTGTTTTTAGGCTATCAAAAAATAACACTTAATTATTTAAATTCATGATGAAAGCCTTGTGTTGTTTGCTACTAAATGATGTGGCTAATAGGTGTTCTTTTACCTTACTTGTCTAGGGTTTTAGAATAGGCATGTAAACTTAGTATAATGGACCTCTAGTGAAGCACATTCACATGTCCTCAGCCCAAATTGAGTCTAGGAAAACTAAAAGCTGAAAAGTCGTTTGCTTTACATACTTGTCGTAGCTTAACCCAACTTCAAAATTTATTTTTAAACCTTAAATATTTTTCTAATTTTTTAGAATTTTTCCCAACTAGCATTGAGTTAGCTTTCCAATGAGCTCTTGTTTTCCCCTTAAAAAGCTACAATGATTGAGTTATGATTTTTTGATAAAGCGCTACTTAGAATCCTAAGCCTAATAACCACTATTCAATAAAAACCATTTTTGAATGATTTTTCATATTTTTAAAATTTTTTCTTAAAACTAAATGAAATTTTATTTACAGTGATGTATTGTTTAAGATTTATTAAGTCTGAACAAGTCTAAGACAATTTTTTAAATTTTGCTGCAGTTATTCTTCTGCACTTATTGTTAATACTAAACTGAGTTCTACTTCAAAAATTATTTTGTCCTAGAATATGATTTTTTGGGATTTTTCAAATATTTTTAGATTAAACATTGTCAAGTTACCTTTCCCATGGTACATTGTTTGTGTCGTAAATCCTTCAAATGAACCAAGAATAAAATTGGGAATCCCGAAAGCTCAATGTTGTCCCATGTTTAGCCTTAATTAAATTTAGGCAATCATCTTGTGTCTATTCTTTCAAGGCATTTGAAGGCCTCAAAATGAGTCCGATCAATACCCTAATAGAATTACTAACCCTATATTGGTCCAATAGGTTTGAATCTATTGGTTATAGGGCTAGCAATCAGCCTTTGAGTTGGTCATTGGTTGTATGAGCGATCAGGGTATTAATAACCATAACTGGCCAACTCGCGGTGCTTAATGGCATAACCCTTATGCTCATTGGCCACTTAGTGTTGGGCTCTATGCTACAGGTGCTTAAGAAAATAAAGTTGCAGCTCTGCTATTAGCTATAACTTTTAGCACAAGTGGTAAGCATTTGATCCTAAAAGCTTGAATCAAAATAAGGTCACAGCTTCGACTCCTAGGGTTGTTGTTAGGGGAAAATTATTGGTTATGAGGCTAGTAATCAACCTTTGAGTTGGTTGTAGGGCATATAGTAATTATGGTATGGATAACCATGATTACCAACCCATGATGTTTAGTGGTGCAGGCCCCATGCTTACCGGCCATTTAGAAGTGGACTCTACGCTGTTAGTGCATAAGGAAATAAAGTTATGCCTTTGTTATCAACTCTAGCTTTTAGCACAAGCAATAAGTGTTTAATCCTAAAGACAGGTCTCAAAATCTTCTGCACATTAAAACTTTGAATAAATAAATTAAGAAATCTAAATAATAAATAACTTAGAGTTATAAGTTAGTGAAATAAGAAAAGTAAAATCCTGAAAACAGGTATCAAAATCTTTTGCACATTAAAACTTTGAATAAATAAATTAAGAAATCTAAACAATAAATAACCTCGGGTTATAAGCTTGTGAAATAAAAAAAGTAAGTGAGAAAGGACAAAAAAGCAAATGCAATGATTTATAAAGGTTCAGCCTCAACGCCTACGTCTTCTCCCATGGCCTTGCTTGTTGAAGAGTTCCCAATTCACTAACTTGAATTGATTACCTTTCAAGGACAAGGTATAACCTTTATAACTCTTTGTCTTTCAAGGATAAGATAGCAACCTCTGCCCTCTTGTCTTTTATGGTTAAGATAGAACCTTTTCTTTGTACTTTTGAAGGCCAAGTAAAAACCTTTCCTCCTTTTTACAATGGTTTTGGTGTAAATAATTAAAACCTATAAAGGCTAGGTATTTACAAAGATGAAACAAAAAAAATGACAAACTTTAAAGATAGAATTACAAAGAATACAAGAAAGGATAGGAAGAATTAATCATATACAAGTTTGAACTACTTGGAAAAGTGAGAAAAATGTAAAATTTGGCTATCAACTTGATATCTTAATCTCTCTCACTCTTGGGAGTGTTGGTGAAGCTTATTTATAGCATAAAAGTGGTTTATAGTTGTTGGAAATTGAGTGGGAAGCTTTAGAGCTGTTGGACATAAATGTGATTTCTCGTTGTTCCTCACGCTTGTATATCGATACATTTGAAAAATATAACCATTGTATCAATACCAGTGAGGATTGTATCAATACATGATAAGGTTTCAAGATTATTTAGCTACTGAAAGCCTTATATTGATATAGACACTTAGTGCATAGATACATTTATATGAAGATCATTTTTAAAGTGTTTTTCATGACTTTGAAACTTATAAAACTTATCCCAAAAGTGTTTTACACTGAAGTATGCATTAAGAACATATTTTTGAGTACGTTCAGGAGTTAAACACATTCTAGTATTTTTCAAAGTATATTTAAAATAATTTAAGGAAAATACAGTTGAAAATACTTAATTACAAGCTAATTAAGCTTAAGTTTTTATTGTATCAAAATCGAGATTAATTCAAAGTTAATATAGCTAAGAATCTCCCCCTTTTTAATATAACAAAACTTAAGGTGAATTTGCTTGTGAAAACTCCCCCTTAAACATAAAAAGATTTTCGATAAAAACTCTTTCTTAATAAAAGCATTATTTAAAGATTTGAAAATTTTGTGAAACATTTTTGTAAATAATTGGCACTGGTAAACAAGGTCATATTTAGCCATAATACTATAACTCGACATCAATCATTTCATATACATGAGATTTATTCAATATGGACACATATGAAATAATTCTCCCTATTTACTTTACTATATATATTCAATACATGTAAGCAAATTAAACTTTAAAATTCTCCCCTTTTTTGTTATATCAAAAAGGTAGATTAATTCAAAGCTAAGAATGCTAAGCCAATCAAGAATTCATACAAGGTATACAAAACGTAAAGCATTTGAATATATGTATACCAATTGTTAAGTAAAAAAATATATATAGACATTGAAGACTATACAATAATTCAAATTTCATGCATTCATTTGTAGATATTTAAGCACAATCAAGATCATGAGTAAATAAGACATTCTAATTGTTATTAAAATAAATCATAATTGTTGTCTGTTTGCATAATTGATGGCTATTGTTTTAATTTTGGTTTATATTCATACTATTCATTATCAATCAAATTAACCATATCGAAAGTTTGAAAAACATCTTTTAAGTAAAGCATATAGAAACTTCAATAAGTTGAAATATCATTTGCTTATTCAAATAATTGACAATAAGATCAATTTGAGCAATTTTAATCAATGAACATGCATAAAGATTAAGCATGAGCGTTGTGAACTATGAGTTAAGTCAAATTAATTCAATCAAGATGACTTAACTCATAAACATATTTAAAGATTATACAATGCAAATATTTTAAGTATATATGACATACAATGATATCAATTATTAAATAATTAGCTTATATATATCACTAAACTTAATGCTAAAGGATAAAAGTGAAATAGCATTAGTTTAGTGATTACCTTAACCTTACCAAGCTTTATTGATATACTCATTTTGAGTCCATGATTTTAAGTGTTTGAGCAATCCTTAATGTGGCAGGCATGATTTGGTGAGGTTACATGCTTAGTTTGCCACCTTTTTATCATGGAAGTTTTGATCATTTCAAAAATAATTTTTAGCTTTATAAGACCTTGCATAAATTTAAAAAAAAAAAAGTCTTGACAATACATAAGCATTAATTGAACCAAGAAATCAAAGGTAATACATGAAAATAGATATTTAAGAAAAATACGTTTAATAAACACCAATTTTGAAAGAAAACAATTTGATTCCAATTGTTAATAAATAAGGATTCACTGAGTATAACTAATATCCATTCTGCATTAGAGAAACATTTAAAACTCAATTGATAATAGTTAGCACAAGTGTTACCAATTGTTATTTTGTAAATTTAGTCACAAAAAGCATTTTAGATATGTAAGCACTAATAATCAATACAAACTTTTAATCATGCATTTCATTTGTGATAAACTCATCAAAGTTATGTTCATATAACCATGTTATAAGTAGAAATAATGTTAATCATGAGTGAAATGATAAAAATGAAGCATTTAAAGTAAAAACCCATTAGAAATATCAAATATTCATTTTTAAACCAAAAATAGCTAGAAATAGCTTAAATGCATGGAATGTATCAAAACAGGAGCTGTTGTATTGATATAATCTAAGGAAAACTAGGTTTTTTTGGCTTTCTACACATTGTATCAATGCAATGCTCAAGGTATTGATACAATGTTTATGTTTTCAAAAAATACTTAGAAAAACATATACAATTTTCACTTCCAAAAATCATGAATTTAAGTTCTAATGAAAACTTCTGATATTGCACATTAAAAACATACATAAATGATCAAAAGTTTGAATCAGAACAACTTTTCAAAATAAAGTTGAAGGAATCACATCATTGGTTAAGTTATGCATTCAAAGTTAAAAGAATATACAACCTTAGGTCTTTGAAATATGTGATTTTCATTCAAAACTAATATGCATAAGTTTATGAAATATTCAATGTGCATAAAACTTGTTTAACCCATAAAATATGTTTTCATGAGCAATTAGCATATATAACCAACTTAAGCCTCACTAAAGGACACATAAAACACTTGAAAGGTAATAAGATGCTAAACTCATGTTCATGGCATAAAATCACATATGCAAGTTTTATATACTCTCCCTGAAGATATGTATATAATTTACACATACAATAAAACTTGCTAAGTACTTAAAAAATGATATCATTAAAAATCAGACTTTTAGGTATAATGTCATGCTTGAGTTCATACTTCACAACATCATTTCATAAAACATAAAAACATCTCACAATTAAGCACATAATTTTCAAATGTATATTACATTGAGCTTATACAAATTCAATGACGCAAAATATGTATTTTTGTTAAAAACATTTTGCATAAAAATGTAAAAATATTTGTCATAAAAGCATTTAAAAATCAACAATCATAACATGAATATGCAATCAATAAACATATCAAAATTTTAAGGCTTAGAGGTTATCCATCATCCATTTTTTGTGTCTAGAATATCCCATCAGTTTATTTTACTCCTCATTACTCTAACACACTTACAAGAACAATCACTCAGCTTTTGGTACCCAAATTGCTTTGGGTCTGTAAAAATTAGCTATCAAGTTAGTTGTTCCCTTAGGAACCCATACTTGTCTCTCTTTAAATTGATTTTTTTTATAGGACAAGTATGCAAAGTATGACTATGAAAATTGCAATAAGTACACTTAGTCATACTCAATTGAAAATATTTTTTGAAAGTAATTGTCTTTTCATTTTCCAAGCTTTCTAATTTTTTTTCAAATCAAAGTTGAATTTCTCTAAAATTTTATTTCTTTGCCTGAAATCATTAGAATTATTTTTCAAATCTTTATTTTTGATTTTCTAAATCAATTTTGGTTTTCAATAACAAATCATTTGCAATTTTTAGTATCATTTTTTTATATTTCAAATTCATTTCCTCAAACTTTACAACTAATTCATCAAAAGCATTTTGTAATTCATCAAATGTGTAAGAATTTTAATGAGTAGAATTAGACATTACCATAAAGTCATCAAGAGCCATGAAGCAAAGCTTGGGCTTTTAATCATCATTAGAGTCTTCATCATTAGAAGTATCACTATTACTCCAAGTGGCTACCATTGCTTTCTTTTTTCCCTTCTCTTTTTTCATAAGGGATAATCACACTTGACATGACTGATTTGTTGCAACTGTATCACATCACCTTTTTAACTCTGCTTCTTTAAGATGGCTTCTCGTGTTTATCCTTGTGAACTTCTTAAATCTTTTGGCAAAGATAACTTTCTCTTTATCTTCACTATTTTCTTCATCATCTTTTTCCTTCTTTTTACAGATGGATGATTTCAAAGCAACTCTAACTTTCTTTGGTTGCTTTTTTTCATAATTTATCTTCATTTCGTATGTGAAAAGAGAACCAATGAGCTCATTTGAGGCAAGAAAATTAAGATCTTTTAACTCTTTAATAGTTATCACCTTAGCTTTCCAAGACTTTGAAAGGCTATTAAGCATTTTCTTGACCATCTTCTTATTGGGATACACCTTTTCAAGACCTTTCAAGCAATTGACAATGTTTATTAATTGATCAAACACCTTTTTGATGCTCTCCTTCAGTTTTATCTTAAATTTCATAATCAAAGGTGAGCATGCTTATCTTTGACTCTTTGACTTGATTGGTCCCTTTATATGTGATTGCCAACTTATCTCGTATCTCCTTCACACTCCCATAAGCAAAGACTCTATTGTACTCACTAAGACCAAGAGCATAAAAATAGAGTGTCCATGGTTTTTATATTTAGTTATGCCATCTTACTGTCTTTTTCATCCGATTCATCTTCCTCCTTTGGCACCAAAATTCCATCAACTTTCTTTATTGAAATTAAAAGCCCATTTGTGATTACCGTCCAAATCTTATAATCATTAGCTTGCACAAACAACCTCAGCCTACTTTTCGATAACCATAATCTTTTCTATTGAAAAGATGAGGTTTTACGGTGGAGTAGCCTTCTTAACCCATACCTATATTTCACCATCTTGTATTCTTGAGCTTGGAAATAGATCTTTACTCTAGGATGTAAAGCCTACAAAATGAGACCAAAGATCTAATAATGAATTTTAGAATCAATGATGAATGAAATCTTTTGCAAATTAAAACTTTGATTATATAAATTAAGAAATCTAAGCAATGAATAACTTGAAGCTGTAAGTTACTGAAATAAACAAAGTAAATGAGTAAGGCATAGAGAAGTAAACATAATGATTTATAGAGGTTTGACCTCGATACCTACATCCTCTCCTAAGGCATCACTTGCTAAGGAGTTTCAAATCCACTAACTTGAATTGATTACCTTTCAATAACCTTTACAAATCTTTATCTTTCAATGACAAGATAGTAACATCTAACCTCCTATCTTTTATGGCTAAGATAGAACCCTCTCTCACTACTTTTAAAGGCTAAGTAGAAATCTCTCTTCATTTTACAAAGGTTTTGGTGTAAACAATTAAAACCTCTAAAGACTAGGTATTTACAAAGATAAAGCATAAAGAATGATAAACTCTAAAGATAGAATTACAAATGATATAAGAACGGATAGGAAAAATTAATCCTATCTAAGTTTGAACTACTTGAAAAGGTGAAAGAAATATAAAATTTGGCTATCAACTCAATCTCTTGATGTCTTTTTCTCTCAAAAGTATTAGTGAAGCTTATTTATGGCATGGAAGTAGTTTGTGGCCATTAGAAGGTGATTGGGAAGCTATAAAGCCATTGAAAGCTTTATAAATGTGATTTTTCATTGTTCCCTGCCCTTATATATTAATATAATTGAGTGGGCATTGACACATTTTAAAAAATATGATCGTTATAGCTTATTGCATTAATTCAAATCAGGATTGTATCAATACATGATAGAGTTTCAAGGTTATTCAACTATTGTCAAATATTGTATCGATACATGCACTTAGTGTATTGATACAGTCATATAAAAATCATTTTGAAAGTACTTTCATGACTTTAAAACTTATAAAAGTTATTTCAAAAATATTTTATACAAAAGTATGCGTTAAAAACATGTTTCTGAGTAAGTTAAGGAGTTAAACACATTCTGATATTTTTCAAAATTTATTCAAAATAATTTAAGGAAAATACTAAGTTGAAAAGACTTAATTATAAGCTAATTAAGCTTAAGTTTTCTTTATATCAAAATTGAGATTGATTTAACCCAAAGCTAATATAGCTAACAAGATCAAGGCTTAATTATTTTCAAATAAAATCAATTTAAGTTTTTTAAATTCCTCGATTTTAACCTGAATCCACCATTTTATTAAAAATACCCAAAAATACCTCATTGATAAAAAACTACCAAATTTTTCACTAACTTAGGTCTTTAAACCTCATTTTCCAAAATCTCACCAAAAATCAAAATTTTCCATCCCAAGTATTTCTCACTTTTTTCAACCAAACTTTAGTTTTCACACCTTTATTACCCTACAAACTCAAGCACATCTTCAAATTGTTAACTGAATATTTCTAGATAACCGATGACAATCACAAGATAAATTTAGACCAACTCTTCTTTTTCATTCTTTGTGTGCTTTATTTTTATGCAATATTTATTATAATTTTTTTATTCCTTAATAACTTGATACTATTGTTAGCTCCAATTTTTCATTAATATTTAAAGCAAATCGTTTAAAAATTATTAAGGTAATGTTTCAAGTCGGTATCCCTTTAGTACTCGATATGGAACACCCTCTTTCAAACCAAATTCGAAAATTATTTAAACAAAAACTCTAGGTTAATTGATTTTAAAGCCAATTAATGGCTAATTAAGACATTAGAGAGTATAGTTTACAGATTTCATGCTTACATTTGTGAATTTTGGGGCAATTTTTTTAGAAATGGAGCTGGATTCAAGTAGAAAGGATTGTAAAGGACTTATAGGTGAAATTTGGTCTTAAAAGGAGGTGTTGGTGTAGTGGAGAATGGTAGCTAAAATTATTTTCAACTACGAAATTTGAAAAAATTTTGGGTTTTTCGATAACTAAAGGTAGTTTGGACGGAAAGAATAAAGGAGGAAAGGGAAAAGCTTGGTTTGGATTGTTGATTTTTTTAATCAAATCAAGTGACTTGGATTAATTAATGAGTGTTTTCAGATACAGGTCTAGCCAAGAGCATTCAAATGTCTTATGGCTTTAAAATTTCATATTTCTTTTAGAACTCCTATACTCATTTGTTTTTCTTTATAATACCCAATGGAGAAACATCAAACCTTTGTAAGGTTAATTCAGCTCTCAAAATCCTTTGCTCACATTGTTGAGATTGTGAGATGGAGAAGTATGTTATCTTTTTAAATATTTTTATGAGTTTTGATAGAATTTTATTATCCATACCAAAAAAAAAAGATAAAAAAAATTATACCTTAGTCTAAAAAAAAAGATAATTTGTAATGTTTTTGGAATAATATATTAAGAAATCCTTGGTGATGAAGCCAAAAAAGATGATGTAGGTGTCATGTGAAAAAGGATTGAACCTTTAAATTTCGTATTTACTCTTATTTCTTTATACTTTTTTTTTATCATTTTGCTATATTGCATATCTTGCTTAATTTTTTCATTTTCTCATGTTTGTTTTAAACTCCCTTTAAATCTTTAAATAAACCAATCCACTCCATCTTGGTTTATTTTAAATAAAAAAAGAATGAGATTTTCCCTCTTTGTGCAATACCTTGCATAAAACAATAAATATTATCAAGGGTTGTTACCTTTTGGCCTTAAGTGAGTTAGTAAATCCCAGTTATATATGGTTGCAGCTTAAAATTTTTGTCCAAGATTCAATCCATTTAAAAAATAGACTCTTCACTTTATGTAAGTCCATTTTTTGAGCTAAAAATATTTGTCTAAATCCTTTTAAATATTGAATGAGCCTTCGAATTTAGATAAATAGCTTGACTCTTAAATAAACCTAGTTATTGATATGATAGTCTAATTTTTTAATTTCAAGTGAGGTTAAGATAAATTAGATTTCAAGTTAGTTAAGCCTAATTAAATTTGAAGTTAAGAGTGGGCCTGATCATGTTTGGCCTATAAAGTGAATTTTGGCCTCACTATATCCTAAGCTCCATCCTCATCATTTGACTTCACAAAAAAGCCTCGAAAACCCTAAAACCCCAAAGTGGCTAAACCCTTTACTAGTTATTTGTTGATTTTGATTAGTTATTATTATTATTATTATTATTACACTCACAAAAGTGAGTAAAAATTTTTTTTGTTTTAAAAAATAATAAGTTAAAAATTAAAGAGGTAGTCTTTTTAATTAAGTAGTTATTTTTTAAAATTAAAATATAAATTAAAAAAATTAATTTTTAAATATTTATTTTTTAAGATTAAAATAATTAAGTATCTTTAAATTTTATATATAATAAAGATATTTTTAATTGAATTTTTATATATTTTTTAACTGAATTGATGTTACTTAATTTATGATATCAAATATAGTTAAAAGTTTTTATATAATTATTATTTATTTATTTATTTGGTGATGATGGGTCTTGTTTCTTTGGTTCTTTATGGATGGGGTTGTATTTCTATTTTGGTGATACTTTTAACCCAAACCGAGCATTTTTTTTTTTTCGCAGCTCTTTTCACAAAGCTTATGCGATTGATCCCCTTGAAAATCCCAAGTTTTATGGGTTCGAGGATCAGGGTTGGTGACGTGTGGGAGATTATGATTTAGCGGTGTCAAAGTGCGTTGGTCTGAGGGCGTGCAACGTGGTGTATGTTGTTGCAAAGGATAGGGTTGCTGTAGGTGTTGGTGCTGTCGCTGGCATGGGATTTTGGGTGAAAGTGAATGTGGTGCAAGTGTGCAGGTGGCAGGGAGTGGCTGGGGACCGCCTAGGGTGGCTTGTGCAGGGGGTGCCGTGTGGAAGCCCTTGGCAAATTGGTTTGTTGGGGAGTTACCGCTACACTTACTCACGGATTAGATCAAATTGCTTATCTGCGCATAGATGAAGACAAATTATAAATTACAAATTTAAATTTAATTCGGTTCAATCATTCAAATCATTTTTTAAAAAATAAAAAATATTTTATATTAATATTTACATATTTTTATAATTTAAATTAAATAATAATGATCTAGGTTAATTCAAATCACAAAACGACATATCAAAATTCAACCTGGGCCGCGATGGGCTGGCTACCGGCCTTGAATAAGTGTAATTTGCAGCAGTATGTTGCAGGCGGGGTATGGCTGAGGGGCCTATGCATTGGGTTTCCATTTTGGCCTCAAGGCCTAAAATATTTGACAGCCCTAGCCCAAAATAACACATTAATAGGCCCAAAAACTCCATATATCAAAAGTCCAAACAAATTTAAATCCAACTAACGCCGTATTCACATGGAAGCCCAATTCCAACCCAATTAAAAGAGTTGAGGATCAGATTCAACCTTAAATAGCAAAAGGTCACAATTATCAAATTTTATTAAAATTAGTTAAAAACACCGGACTTGCGAAGGTACAATCTCCTTGAACCATGACTCATGATTTGACTCGATACCAAACTCTGATTTGACTCAAACTTTAACTCAAATAAAATTAAATTGATAAAATATTTATGAACATCATAAATTTAAATATAAATATAAATATATAATTTTTAAAAATATAAAAAAAAAATTAAAATTAAATATATATATATATGTATATCAAATAAATATCAATAAGTAGATCTGTCGACCTGTCGTTAGACAAAGTTTTCAAGCAGAAAACAATAACAACGACAGCACAAGATTAGTTGTTTTGTATCTATCTCTCTTTTTAGATAAATTTAATAATTTGTATATTTATATTAAATTTATATATTTTATTTTATTCTAATCATATTTAAAATTTATTAATATTTTATTAATTTAAAAAATATATTTATAATAAATTATTTTATTCATTTATTATTTTATATGTATAATATTTATATAGTAATATATAATATTAAGTTAAAAAAATGGGAACGTTTGACATTCGTAAACCGAAAAGCCAACTAAAAACTAAATCATAAGCAGACGATAGAGTCAACACGCCACCTCTCCCTAGATTAAAGCGCATTGAATCATTTTGTCGATTTCAACGGGACCCATCCATTTACTATGAACATGTGGCGATGTTTTGACACGGGGGATTTTATACGTGATCTCCAAAGAAATTGCCATTATTTTGATTTTGATTTTGATATTTTTCTTTTTGTTCATTGGTTTAACAAGTGTCCCTCAGCTTTAAAATTAAAAAAAAAAAATTTCAGAAAATGAAATTAACCAAAGAATTTAGATCTTGACACCTGGCAGGTCTTTATTGAAACCAAATACTGATAAGTGGGCTCCAGGTATTACCTAACAAGGCCCAGTCATGGGCCAGCTGTCCCTCTGTTTGGGGCAAATGTCTTGCGCTCTCTCCCTCTCTCTCTCGCTCTCTCTCTCTCTCTCTCTAAGAAATCATTTTTTTAAGATTTTGCTTAATACATTTTTATTAATAATAATAATAATAATTATTATTATTATTATATTAAATGTATTCGCTGTATTTTTATTGATTATTTTGATGGAAAATATTATTATATATTATAATTTTTAAATGCATTTTAACATATTTATTAATAATTTTTAAAGGTAAATACTAAATGTTTTAATGATACCAGTAATATTTTAAAAAATAAATAATTAAAGCATTTATTTTCCTGAATTTAACAAAAATAATACATTAAATATAAAAGTTTCTTAAAATAATAACTAAAAATCTTTAATGAG
>JBBYHL010428069.1:0-13837 GCA_038381835.1 Adansonia madagascariensis
GAAAAAGGATAATGGTAAATACACTTACTTCAACCTGCCCTTTCTTGGCAACCTTGGACCAATCTTTAGCAGCAACACCAGTCTTCCATTCAAAATCAATGGTGATCCTTACGGGAGGTTTGTGCTCGGTTGCCCAAAAACAAGTTGTGTAATCACCATTCTCAGCAGCAGTGAACGCAAAAGTACCTGAATTCACACTTTCTCCAAGGTGATAATTGTTCCCATAAGGTGAACTCACCTATAAAAAAAAAAGTACATTAACACCTTGTTGTCACCAAAATTCTATATTAGTCCGACTCTTCAGCTTTATTGATTTGGACATAAGCGGGAGGTGTGATCTTCCAAATATATAAAAAATTAATAAAAAAATAAACATACTCATATCAGATACGTACTTGTATCTGACACTCATCCCGAGTCCAAGCAACATAGCAAAAATCTATTCCCCTAAAATTCCAAGATCAAGGAAAGCTAATTCCAATGCATAATTTGCATTTCAAAATTTTATATTAATCCTTTTTTCTCTCATTTTTGCAATAATTGCCAAGGACAAATGGAGTAATGAACACTAAATTATTAGAATTATAGAAACAAGCAAAGTCCAAAATAATCCCAAAAAAATTTAAAAAAACAGCAAAAAATGCATCTAAGCAAAGAACATCGGTTTTTGAATTACGCATTTTTATGATCCGAATTTGTTTTTATATCAAACTTCCACCATAGATTCAACCAACAAAAGAAAGCATTTTTCTTTTTGGAAAAAAAGATCAAAATTTATCTCCAAATTATATCTTGAACTTTTCAAACTAAATTCAGCTTCTCAAACCAATCAAAATTCAAACTCCAAGCATAAAAAAAAAAAAAAAAATCAACACTCAAAAATTATAATAATAGCAAAAATTTGCTTGGGACATACCCTGACAGTAAGTTTATGGGAATCAGGCAAAGTGTAACCTTCATTTGGATTGACAATGCTGTATTTGCCAACAGTCATTGCATTTGTCTTTATGTCTTCTGAAATGCATTTGGTCTCCCCAGAATCCAACTCAAACCTCATAGATTCCCCGATCTCTGTTCCCAACATTAATCCTAGGATTATCAGAACTAAACCCAGATTTAACCTTAACATTCTTGTCTTAGACAAAGAACAACGAATCCCAGAGTTGTTTTTTTTTTTTTTTTTTTGAAATTTCCTAAACTTAGGAAGAGATTTGATTCTGTTAATGTTATTCTATAGATTTTTTTTTTTTTTTTACGTTAAAAGAACGTGATTTTTTGGAAACGAAAATATTAATTTAGGAGTATGACAGCCAATTAGATTCTTCCACGTAAGTAAATTAATGATACTAATACCAATGGCTAGAATTTCAATTGAAGTGAATTTTTATTTTTATACAATTGCTTTCTGTTCGTAATTCTACTTTGCTTGCACTTTCTGTTTTCCTTTTTATTTATTGAATTATTAAAAAGAAATTGTTTACAACAAGTAATTTATTCTTTAATACATGAAAATTTCATAGGAAATTAACAACCTAAATAATATTTTAATTAATATTAAAAGGAGTTCATTTTCTGGACATCGATTTCCCAAGTAAAATAAAAAAAATTAACAAATATTTTAATAATTTTATTATTATATTCTAACATCTAAAACTCAATTTTTTTAAATTTGAGTCATATATTATAAAGTTTATTATATAAAAAATGTATATATAATTTTTTATTTGAAAAAAAATTTAAAGTTATAAATTTTCACATCTAATAAATAAAATTATTAATTGACACCAAATTGATATTATTTTACACTTCCTATACGAAATTTGTGTATACAAATTTTTTATACGTGATGGAACAATTTATGCTTTTATCATATATTTTCTTCAAGGATCGAAATTTCAAATTTTAATGGCACCTTTTTTGCTAACAAAGTTTTCCTCCCGAGTCTGGAAAGTTATAACGAAGAATGTCTACAATTTCATTATGCTAAAAGCTTATCGTAAAATTCGGACGTGGCGGTTGTGATGGCGATAGGCTCAACTTTAGATTCGTTCTAGTGTTGATTTTTTTTTTCCTATTTGGACTGGGCTTTGGGTATATTTTTATCAATTTTATCTAATTTGTTTCAAATTAAATTAATATTTAATAATTAAAAATATTTTTATTTAAATTTAATTATAAAATATATAAATATTAATAAAAATAAAAAATTAAATTTATTAATTATAAATAATATAAATCAAATAAATTTAAATTTAAATTTAAATAAAAAATTAAAAAAAAATTTAAATCACAATCGAATTCTTGAATAAATTACTTTAAAAAAGAAAAAAAACTATGAAGTCTTTTACAATTAGTTTCGAGAAAACAGACAATGACCAAAGTGCTCTCGTGATACTGAAAATTGGAAGTAACCGAAACAAGAATCAAATTACATTTGGTTGGTGAAATTTTCACTAAATCAACTACAAAAGACCTTCGAGAAGATTCATTTTACCAATTTAAGGAGCTAATCAAGGAAGACTAAATTGGAAGTGTTACTTCTGTCTTCTTATACTTAGAACTTTGTTCTCACTGACTGCATGAATTTGGCCTAAAATACTATCCATTGTGAAAATTTCAAACAACTTGGTTAGATCCGACAATTTACGTATTTATGTCATAGTTATATATTTTATAATATCATAATTATATTTAATGTATTTTATATTTATATAAATTTTGATACGTTAATAATTTATATTATAAAATTTTTATACATATTATCTTATACATCTCATATTCATATAATCGTATATGAAATTGTCATGTTTAAGTTTGATAGTATAGAAAATCCAATAAAACACGCTTTATTAAAACTTGCAACAGTGTTAGCATCATGGAAATCTTGTGATCAAATAATTTGTTTAGATTTTGAGCAATTAGTATATAAATCTTAAACCCTGCCGACGGATGATTGGGAACAAATTTAACATAAATTTTTAACAGAGTAATTACGTAAATGACTTTTGTACTATATCACTTTTTTCAATTGAATATCTAAGAAAAAATTTTGACTAGAATATGTACTTATATAATAATTCTGTTCAACACATAGATACTATGTAAATATTGATGTGACATCTAATATCCAATCGATTATGATATGCTGCATGTTTAAAATAATATGAGATTTTTATCATATGTTATGATTTTATTAGATTTTAAATACAACATTAGCTTATTTAATGATAATAGTGCATAGTAACTAAGTGTTTAACGTGCTTATTTAGACAAAATTTATTTCTAAGTACACAATTGAAAAAAAAGTAATATATTATAGAATCATTTATGTAAATTAATGCTCATATTGTTTCGCATGGTTAAATATAAATAGCTATAGCCAACAACCTCTTAACTTAATAATTAAGAGTACGTTAGAATTGACATATAACCTTAGGTTCGATCCCAAACATCTCTTTCTTATTCCCAATTTATCAAAAATCAACATTTCATTGACTATCTATATAGGTGGAAAAATCTATATATTAACAGAGAAAAAATTTGTTTGAATCCATCAAATGATGAATCGATTTCGTTACATTAATCAAGATATTAAATCTAGAACTTTTGAAGAATGGACCACTTGAACACATTATGTAAAAAATTTTATAAGTGATAAAATTGGAAAGAAACAAAATTTTTCAGGACCTAATCTTCGAAATTATTTGACATAATTTGCGTTAGGTATATAGTTCTTCCAAATCATTAATTTTCTCAAACGCGTCTCTAGCTGTATTCCATCGTGATTTATGATTCTGATTGATATATATATATATATATATATTTCCAAAAAAATACATTGAAAAAGAAATTCTTCATTTTTGTTGCCATGTAAAAGTGAATTTTATAAAGAAAGTAAGCCAAAGATCTCTCCTGTCATTATTACATCAAAGATAGCCATGATTTAAGGCCATCTGCTCAAAAAAGGAAAATTATATTAAAAATGGAAGTTAATGAAAGTAAATAATGTCAAAAGATTGATTAAAAAAGATACAGTGGGTCGTTGATTTCATTATTAATTTCATTTAATAATATTTACTATACTTATTCAGATTATGTAGGAGAAATGGCCAATACGACATTAGTAAAAAGGAAGCAAGCAAGAAAGAAGATAGTACATAGCTTGGGAAATTGGAATTCCTGTATATGAACTTCAAGATCAGGACTCAAACTCATCAAAATCACTTCAATTTTCTGTTTTTTTTTTTTTCTGCATTTTTTTGCGGTTTTTTTTGTTTTGAGTTTGTTTATGGTGGAAGAAGAAGATGAAGTTTGGGAAAGAATTTGAAGCACAAATGGTGCAAGAATGGCAGGAAGCATACATGGATTACAGCAAACTGAAATCAATATTGAAAGATATCTCAAGGTTCAAACAACAAAACAAAGCACCATTAACAATGGCGACAGCAACAACAAGAAAAGGATCGTTGAAAAGAAGGGCATCACTTTACAGGGCATTTAGTGGACTTTCAAACAGGTATAAATCAGGTTCTCCAAGGAAGAACAATGAAGATGAAGTTATATTAGTGAGTGCAGTTCAAGAAGGTGGGGTTGAAGGTGATTACCAGACAATGTTCCTCATGTCAGGTGAAGAAGGTGGTGAGTTTGAACTGGTTTTTTTCAGGAGACTTGATGATGAATTCAATAAGGTTATTAGGTTTTACAAGAAGAAAGTTGAAGAAGTAATGAAGGAGGCTGATGAGCTGACTAAGCAAATGAATGCCTTGATTGCTCTTAGGATTAAAGTTGATAATCCAGTTGTTGGTGGAACTGATATGGTAAATCTTGCTGCAAATGGGTTTTCTTCTAATTCTTCTTCAGTTGGTCATTCCACCAATGGTGGAAGGCAAGGTAAAAGAAGAACCTGAACCTGGGTTTTCTGAATTAATTGAAGAAATCCAATTTTCTTTGTTAAAAAAAAAAATGGGTTTCTTCTAATTTGATCTGAAAGTTTCAATTTATTCAAGTTTCGTGAAGTTTTCAATCTGTTTCTTTATGGGTAGGATGGACAAAGATGGATGTTATCCGAGAAGTTGAGATGAACAGTGAAGGAATTTCAGAAGAAGAAAATAAGGAAGAAGATGACGATAGACTCAATGGAGGGGAAGCTAATAATAAAATTCAGAGCTTTAGACCAGCTCCATTAGAGGTCTTGGATCATGTAAATATTAATGTTGCGCTTGAAACTCCCATAGCAACACTCAGAAGTGTCATCAAGAGTTCAAAATCAGATTTGTCATTTAGCAGGCAAGAGTTGAGGATTGCAGAAGAAAAAATCACTCAGGCTTTTGTTGAATTTTACAGAAAACTTAGACTTTTGAAAAGCTACTGGTAAACCATAGCCTTCCTCCTTCAGAAACTATGAGCAAATGAAAAAATTTTTTCCTGGGTTTTTTATAGTTTGATCATGTCCTTATTTTGATTTTTCAGCTTCCTTAATCAATTGGCATTTTCCAAGATCATGAAGAAATACGACAAGGTCTGTTCTTGCCACTTTCTATCATAATCAATTAAAATTTTGACATGGATCTTAGGCTTGTATTTGTACTGATTCATACTAATGCAGATCACATCCCGGAATGCATCAAAAGCTTACTTGCATATGGTGGACAAATCTTATCTTGGCAGCTCTGATGAGGTTAGAAAATAGCTAATAGAACTCTGTTTAGCCAGTTGGATGAATCCATGGTGCTCTGACTCTTGATTTTTCTCTAAGTATCTATGTCCAACACATATCCAAATGTGAATATAAGGATATGACCCTCCAAATACATGGAAAAACTTAGAATATATACCTTTATCTGACACTTACGCTTGAATCCGAGTAATATAGGAATGAATTCGCCTTTGTCCCTAACTTTGCTCTATTCCTTAATCCTTACCTACTTTTGTCTTGACAGGTTACTAAGCTTATGGAAAGG
This sequence comes from Adansonia madagascariensis, assembly GCA_038381835.1. NCBI lineage: Eukaryota > Viridiplantae > Streptophyta > Magnoliopsida > Malvales > Malvaceae > Adansonia > Adansonia madagascariensis. The sequence goes on from JBBYHL010428069.1 coordinate 5,961, forward strand.
GTGGAAGATACGTATGTTAAACACTTTGCTAATGGAAATCACAGAAAAGGAATGAAAACCCTAAGACCACAAGCTAAAAAAGAAAGACATAGAATTACATTTCTCTATGGTAAAGATTTATGTCATTTCAAAACATCTTTTTAGAACAAATTCTTTATAATGTTATTGTAGTAGTGTTTTTAGGTCACCATAAAATCACTCTGGAAAATTAACACTCACCTATAGCTAATATCTTACGGATTATATCAGCTGTTTTCTTTGGCTGAAGAGAATATCAGTTTATTAACTTTCTTCAATTCTAAGTTGCTCTTAATCTTTATTTTTCTTTGAATACATGTGTCCAACATCCATGTCATATGCATATCCGGACATGGGTCTAGGGATATGATCCTCCAAGGACCCTACAAATACATGAAAATCTTAAAAAAATTGAACATACATGTACCGGATACGTAGTCATTTTCGACACTTGCGCCCGAATCTATTTAACATAACTTTAAATATCTCTTTGTCTGCAGAAAAAAGGTTTCTTACAGCTTTTGAATCTGCATCCCAATTCCATGCTTATTTAATGACAAATTTTCTTCACTTGTAGGCTTCTTCTCCGGTTGCTCCATCGCACTTATCGTGGCAATTATTGTGAATATACATGCTAGAGATCTTCTCAAGAGTGAAGGACGAGATCAATACATGGTCAACATATTTCCACTTTACAGGTAAAAGCCACTCAAATGTAAATTTCCTTTACCATACTTGATTCTTAGCGATTTACTTGCTTTTAACAATCTCTCTTTTTTTTTTTTTTTTCTTTTTTCAATTTTTTTTTTGTGAAGTTAAATGTTAACTGGTTTTACCCCATGATTCTGGAACTAAAATCTCCCTACTGAATTTTGTTGATTGTTTTAATGATTCTGCTTTATATTTTCGCAGCCTGTTTGGTTACATTGTCCTGCACATGCTTATGTACTCGGGAAATATATTCTTTTGGAAGCGTTATCGAGTTAACTATCCATTTATCTTCGGTTTCAAGCAAGGAACAGAGTTGGGATATCGAGAAGTACTTCTTCTTAGTAGTGGTCTTTCTCTGCTTGCGTTAGCTGGAGTCATTTCACATTTGGATATGGAGATTGATCCAAGAACAAAGAGCTTCAGAACTTTAACTGAACTAATCCCCTTGTTCCTTCTCATTGTAATTTTCTCATTGAAATATTATTTCAAGATGAACTTCGGATTGAAAAAAAAAAAAAAAAAACCCATTTGCCTGACATGCTCACTGGTTGCAGGTTGTGCTTTCGATAACATTCTGCCCTTTCAATATCATATATCGTTCGAGTCGTTTCTTTCTTATCCAATGTGCATTTCACTGTGTTTGTGCACCTCTGTACAAGGTCACTCTCGCAGATTTCTTCTTGGCAGACCAACTTACTAGCCAGGTTTGATATTCAGACTAACGACCTATAAACACGATTGTAACTTCAACCTGGTTTGTTTTTCGATCAAAATTCATTGACACTTTCATTCCAGGTTCAAGCATTTCGAAGTTTGGAGTTCTACATTTGCTACTATGGTTGGGGAAACTTTAGAGAAAGATCGAACACCTGTGAGGAAAGTGAAGTTTATAAAGTGCTTTACGTAGTTGTAGCAATTATTCCTTATTGGATCCGTTTCGTTCAGGTAAATTAGTCAAAATTCACGTAACTTATGCAGCAATGAAACTTTTCTTTCATCATATTAACTATTTCTGGATTTTCTTTAGTGCCTTAGACGTTTGTTCGAAGAAAAAGATGCAGCACATGGAGTTAATGGTCTAAAATACTTCTCAACAATCGCTGCAGTCGCCATTAGGACGATTTATCAGTTTCAGGAGCAGAAAACTACTACTTGGCTGGTCTTGGCAGCAGCAACATCCGGTGTTGCAACAATAGTTAGTACATATTGGGACATTGTCAAAGATTGGGGTCTTCTTAGTAGGAATTCAAGAAACCCTTGGCTGAGAGACAAGCTTATTCTGCCACACAAAGGAGTTTATTATGTAGCCATGGTAAGAGTTCATGCCACTAATTTTGCCTGTTATGATCCATACCTTGTGTTTTTTTGGATGGTGTTGGGAATTGTTTGTGTGTCAACGCTTTTGAAAGAATTGAATTTCCTTGATTGGTGGAGTAAATTCCTGACTAAAAACGACTTGGTCCAGTTGGTTTATGCAATATAAAGTTTAAATTCCAGCATCTCCAATTTCTTCTTCTATCACTAGGCTAACCCATCAAATTTTGACCTGACACAACCCTATGGGTGTGGGGTTTTTTAAAATCGGGTTCAGGGAAGGATGGATTGTTTTTTTTATTGAAAGTTTTGCGGTTGGATCAAGGACGATTTTAGATAAAATTCGCCCAACCCAGTATATTTACTAGAATAACCATTTTTCTAATTTTATTTATATATTTAATTAGATTACTTTATTTTTACTAGAATTTATCACAAGTACTGAGTTTAGTTGGTAGATGTTTTGGAATGGAGCTTAAGGTTCGAGGTGGGATGGTTCAAGGGTCAGGAGGATTTCTTTATTTCGAGATGGGCTCGGGTGCTAGAACTCAATTTAATTCTGGGTTTAGAGCAGTTATCGAGTGGAGATATTTAAACTTCTGGTCAGAGCCAGTCCCGTCCCAACCCATTGCTATCCCTAACTCTGATCTCCTTTGTACCAAATAATAATAATAATAATAATATGGGTGTAAAATTGCAGGTGTTGAACTGTGTATTAAGACTTGCGTGGATGCAGCAAGTGTTAGGCATACAAACTGTGCCTTTCCTGCATAAGACAGCCTTGACTGCAGTAGTTGCTAGCTTGGAGATCATTCGCCGTGGCATTTGGAATTTCTTCAGGTATTTTCCTAACTCTGATAGTTTATCAGTTCTCTCATACTATATTCTATAAGAGTTCATAGATCTAATCAGGCCAGCCGAAAAGCTCACTGTTAAGATATTAAAAAATTATTTTTATATTAATATTTATAATTAAATTTAAATAAAAATATTTTTTTATTATTTAAATAGTAGTCTAAACTAGTTCAAACTAAGCCGTGTTACAAAATCTCTTGTCCAAACCTGACACATGAGCAGGTCTTTTATATTTAAAAAAAAAATGAACAGATTAGAAAATTAGGTGAATAGTAGGACTTTCTGGAAGTCTAAACAAAGAAATATAGCTTAGAGTCCATTTGCTTCTTGAAAATATATCAATGCATATTTGTTGTTTTATATCATTATTGACATTGATGTCATAGGGTAGGCAACCTAACCAGGTTTCTCATTGCTGGGGGGCCATAAAAGGGACTAGGGCTAGTGGCAGGAGAGTTAGATTATCAAGAAATCAAGTGTTAATTGCATTTGTACGTCCAACTTAAATATAAAATCATGGACAATTTACGATTTAATCGATTTGTATTGTGAAAAACTATCATTTTAATAAACTCTATTACATATAGTTGAAGATAGATGAGCCTATCAAGTGACAAACTCAAAACGGTAAATATGTGAGAGTCACATGCAAGAACATCCTATGTAAAACCTGTTGGCAATAGAGGAAAACATATCAATTTGAATATAAGATCACAAGTAACTTGAATAGAGGCAAGAATATCAAACTTTTTTCAACTCTTCCACTGATGCAATCATGTGTATGAGTTATTTTCGCATTTTTATCGGATTTTGCCTTTTGATCTCTGCATTTTAGGTCACCGAGTATATGAATTAGTCTGATAGTTTCACATTTTTATCAGCTTCTTGTCATCTGAACATTGTTTTAAGTGCTTTTTTTTATATATATATCTTTTATAACACCTAAAAAACATGGCCTCTAAATTTGTATAAAATCAAACTATTTTTCTTACTTTGATTTTCAACTGATCCAGGTTGGAGAATGAGCATTTGAACAATGTGGGAAAGTTCCGGGCATTCAAATCAGTACCATTGCCTTTTTACTATGATTACAATGGAGATAAGAGTGTATGATAGACTTCTATTACAAGTAGAAATTACAGGTGATCGAGTTCCCCCACCCCCCGCTTTTTCTTTATAAATTCAATGAACTATTTGTTACTTTTTTTAATTACTTAATTCTTCTTATTGTAAATGGAGGGATGCAAAAAGCAAAAGAAAGTAAAATTTGAGTAGTGGTAGAGCGTATATATATATGTATCGGATGAAATGTCATTCCATGGATGGATAAACAAAAGTTTAAGCAAAGTAAATGTGACAATTATTGTCATTCCTTTTGGGAGCTAAGGTATCAAGATAAAGTTGCAAGGGTTTTAGACACTCAACTATGCAATCAAATTTTACTACACAAGTCAGTGTGGGATTTCAATGCTGTGCAAGTGGGTTTCAAGGCTCTCTTTTTGAGATCATGATGCCAGTAGACTATGTGCTAAGTAAGATTAGGATCTGATTTTTTTTTTTTTGGTCAAATCTACTACTCAAGCCTGACCCAATTAGCTTTGTAAACTTGTTTTACAATTTAAAAAATATTCAAATATTATTTTTTATATTAATATTATATGTTTTTAAAATCAAATTTATTTTTTATTGAATAAATAATAATTTGATTCAATCCGAATCATTCAATCTCATAGTGAAATCTAATTAAATACAAGGCAAGTTCATTCGAACCTTGAACAAATCTAGATGCAAAATGTGTTTTGGCCATTGGACAAATTAGAGAAAAAAAAAAAAGGAAGAATGGACGGCAAAACCAGTAGAAAAAAATTCATAAACCTCAAAGACGACTCTCCTTGACAGATTACTTGATTGACAAGAAAAATATAAATGGTTAGTCGCCAGTTTATTGCATTCTGGATATTTTCTCAGTTTATGAAGAAAATGTGACCCTTTCCATGCTGATTTTGGGAGAACCTTCTTTCAAATTTCAGTTTCAGGGTTAGAGTAGAGGTTGAGCTTTTTACAACTTGAGCTCCGCTCGGCATGGCTCGACTACACCCTTAGTGGAGTCTACCAAGATGCAGAAAAGATTGATAACCCACAAATTCACATGCTTGGACTTTTGGAACCACTTGTTAATAATCATAATTGAAAACATGTCAATTGAAACTTACATAGGGGTTGTTTTTCTTCCAAATGGGAGGGTCAAGATCCAAAGTTAAAATCCCCATTAGAGCTCTCAAATATACCAAAGTTAAACATCCAAAACTAAAATCAACAGTTTTCAGACTAATGCTAACTTAATCTTGAACCCAGCTTATATACTGTGAAACCAAGACACAACTTCGAACACATTATTCATTTGTCAGTTGTTCGAAGAAATAAAGCAAAAATAAAAGATAGAATTAGCCAAGAGAAAGGAAAACTTAGTGTAATTGCGCAGATTGTACATACTCTGCATCAGCCTCGTCACCCTTTTGCAAGGTGACTGAATAGTTCGAAGCAGAGTTTTCAGCTGTTATAGCACCGCTGTCACTGTCCTGGTTCTGAAGGAGAGCGGAGTACGATAATGGATTGTAGGTGGAGCTCGCCTTCTGAAGGCCACGTATTGCTTTCATCGCAGCCAGAGTGCTACGATATATATCCAAGGTCTCCTCACCCAGAGTTGTTGAAGCTTCCAGTGAATGATCCAAAGTTTTATTTGATGTTGGGTTTGATTCTCCATATGGAGTCGATTCATCAACTTCTGCTTCCAGTGGAAAGATAAGCTCAAGATTTGCCTCGCACTCGTGCACTAGCCTCGTGAGAGATTCTGTTGTGAAGAAAGGCTGGTGAAGGACAAGTTGTGTGAACTGCAGTCGCAATAGTCCCCCAGTTCGTTTATCGTACTTCTTTAAAATTTTAACAATCCCTACAGAAGATATATATATATATATATATATATATATATGGTTTAGAAACTGGCAAATACATATAATAGAAAGAAAACTGACAACTTAATTTCTATACCGGCAAAGTTAAGGGCACTATAGTTTTTGAGAAGCACCATCTCCCCATGAATAGTGACAAGATCCTTGCAAATATCCATAATTTCTTCACTAAATTCACTCTCTGATGCAAAAACTCTACCCTTGCCACTGCTCTCCTGAATTTGTTCAATTCTTTCCTTCAGCTCCTGTTACAAAGTTATAATTGCATCAAAAACTAGAAATAAAGCATTAATGACATGCAGAGAACTCCATGCCGACCAATCGATGCCTCCAACGGAGATTATTGGACCAGAAAAAAGAAGACTTTCGGAATAAGAATCACATTATGATCAATAAAGAATTAAAATAGATCCAAAAGATTAGCAGGCCATTTACACTTTCGGAATAAGAAGACCGTGAGATGATTGGGGAATTGAGGAATGCTTATTGAGTTAAACTTCGTTCAATAGGTACTGAAGTCAAGGCATATTAAGCATGATTAACCAATTTAGATTTCATAAATAACTTGAGTAGATTTTAAAGAACTATACAGATTTAGCATCATTCGGAGGGATGATGTTACTCAAGGAAACTGATCATTCAACTTACTGAACTGATATAGACAATTATGATGTACAACTAATATTCACGTACTCCACCACTTCCAAATAACTAGAAGACATATATTAAAACTTTGAAAAATTCCGGCAAATCAAGCTTTGACAGAGCTCAACTATGTATGCAGCCAATATCGTAAAATGGACTGTCATGACTCGTGAGAAAACCCATGACTCATGAGAAGTTTTCTCCTCTTACCAAAACCTATGGATGTCAACCTAATAAAAGGAACACTCAAACTATGTCGGAACTCGGATACAAGCAACATTAACATTATATGGTTATAAGTTATAACCTCCAAGAAATATCTTACCAACGCCATCTGATACTGATTTCTGAATGTTACATTTTCTTGACTATTTTAAAACTTGAATTAAGTATCATCATCCATTGAGCAATTCCCAAAACAACAACCATTCAGGGAAAAAAAAATGAAGGCAATATGGGAACTTTGAGCACAAATTTGGACAAGTATAAACACAAAGGAACCAAGCCAAGGGCGCTGACAACATTGTCTTGGAAGTAAAACTATCATATCCTCACTATTTAAATCTAAATTCCCATTGATACTTCAAAATTTGCTTGCCGCCACTGTTCCCTTCCAAAATTATTAATAACCCAACAATCTAGAAAGCAAAAACAAAAGCTTAACTCCTATAATCTTGCTTAATTTTAATCTTTTATGCCATTAAATAGCAAAATTTAACTTCATTGTTCCATTAAATGAATAAATTAAGAAAAACCCAATAATCCATTTACTCATCTGCAACACAAAATCTTATAATCACCGAAGAAGAGGAAAATAAAAAAAATTGAAGATACAAGAGAGGGTGAAATAGAACCTGAAAGCGAATAACGAACTCTTCTTCTTTATCAACATAAAAATCATTAAACTTTTCAAGCTCTTCATTAAGAATCCCAAGGAACCAATCTTGCAAATAAAGCGAAGGGTGTTGATGGTCATGATCAACGGCCGTAACAGCAGTGTTGATAGCGTCAGCAAATACAGGCCGTTGATGAAGGGGAAGATGGGGATCAACAACAACAACAACAACAGGTGGGGTTGAAGAAGGAATGTTCTTGAGGAGCTTCTTGAGGGGCTTATAACATAAGAATTTGTCCCTCCAGTCGGGTAGAGTCTCCTCTAGATGGGTCTTGAATTCTTTACCGAATTTCATCGAAAACCCCTTTTTCTTTTTTTACAATTACGATGAAGATATATTTCTGAGTATTGGAGAAACTAGAAGAAAAAGGAAAGTGGAAGGAGAATCTGAAAGGGCAAGCATGAATTTGCAATCTGCCAATAGAAAATGGATAAAGATGAACTAGAATTTGAAATGCCAATGAAAAAAA
>JBBYHL010428088.1:0-20346 GCA_038381835.1 Adansonia madagascariensis
CTCATTAGGATAAATGAGATTGATGCTTTGGTTTCATAAGAGAAACTTCTCTTTCTACCTTTTTTAGAATTAAAGTTTGTCATTCAATTGGGATAAACACAGATTCACATAATAATCTCCTTTCTTATAATGACTGGGCACCACAAATTCAATCTCATCATTGCGATAAATGAATTGATGCTTTGGCTTCATAAGAAAAACTTTTTTTTCTACCATTTTAGAATTATTGTTCATCCATTGATTTCGATAAACACGGATTGACATAATAATCTTCTTCCTTTTCATGATTTGGCATCATAAACACATTCTCCTCATTCGAATAAATGTTATTGATGCTTTGGTTTCATAAAAAAAACTTATCTTTCTTTCATTTTTAGAATTGAAGTTTATCTTTCAATTAGGATTAGCATTGATTCAAATAATAATAATCTCCTTTCTTTTCATGATTGGGTACCATAAAAACATTCTCGTCACGTTATTGATGCTTTCGTTTCATAAGAAAAAACTTCTCTTTCTACCATTTTTAGAATTAATGTTCATCCTTCGATTAGGACAAACACGAACTCACATAATAATATCCTTTCTTTCCATGATTAGGCACCATAAATAGATTCCCCTTATTGGGATAGCTGATATTTATGCTTTGGTCTCATAAGAAAAACTTATCTTTCTTCTATTTGTAGAATTATTGTTTGTCCGTCGATTTGGGAAAACACGGATTCACATAATAATCTCCTTTCTTTTTGCGATTGGGTGCCATAAACACATTCTCCTTATTAGGATAGATGATATTAATGCTTTGATTTCAAAAGAAAAACTTATCTTTCTTCCATTTTTAGAATTAATGTTCGTTCGTCGATTTGGACAAACACAGATTCACATAATAATCTCCTTTCTTTTCATGGTTGGACACCATAAATGCATTTTCCTCATTGGGATCTATGGCATTGATGCTTTTGTTTTACAAGAAAAACTTCTCGTTCTACCATTTTTAGAATCAATGTTCATATATCGATTTGGACAAACACAAATTCACATAATAATCTCCTTCCTTTTCATGATTAGCCATCATAAACATATTCTCCCCATTGGGATCATGAGTTGAAGCTTTGGTTTCAAAAGAAAAACTTCTCTGTCTATAATTTTTAGAATTAATGTTCATCCTTCAATTTGGACAAACATGGATTCACATAATAATTCCCTTTCTTTTCACAATTAGGCACAATAAACACATTCTCTTCATTAGGATAGAAGATATTAATGCTTTGGTTTCAAAAGCAAAATTTCTCACTCCACCATTTTTAGAATTAAAGTTCATCTTTCAATTGAGAAAAACATGGATTCACGTGATAATCTCCTTTCTTTTAATGATTAGTCACCATAAATTTATTCTCGTCATTGGGATAAATGAATGGTTCTTTGGTTTCATAAGAAAAACTTTTCTTTCTACCATTTTTAGAATAAATGTTCATCCTTCGATTTGGATAAACATAGATTCACATAATAATCCCCTTTGTTTTTATGATTGGGCACCATAGACACATTTTCCTTATTCGGATAGATAATATTGATGCTTTGGTTTTATAAGAAAAACTTATCTTTCTTTAATTTTTAGAATTAATGTTCATCCGTCGATTTAGACAAACACAGATTGATATAATAATCTCCTTTCTTTTAATGATTGGGCACCACAAATCCATTCTCCTTATTGGGATAAATGAATTCATGCTTTGGCTTCATAAGAAAAACTTATCTTTCTTCAATTTTTAGAATTAATGTCCATCCGTCGATTTGGACAAACACGAATTCATACAATAATCTCCTTTCTTTTAATAATTGGGCACCACAAATCCATTCTCCTTATTGGAATAAATGAATTCATGCTTTGGTTTCATAAGAAAAACTTCTCTGTCTACCATTTTTAGAGTTAATGTTCGTCTATCGATTTGGACAAACACAAATTCATATAATAATCTCCTTTCATTTCACGATTGGCCACCATAAACATATTCTCCTTATTGGAATAAATGAATAGATGCTTTGGTTTCATAAGAAAAACTTCTCTTTCTACCATTTTTTGAGTTAATGTTCGTCGATTAATTTGGACAAACACGTATTCACATAATAATCTCCTTTCTTTTCATGATTGGCCACCATAAACATATTCTCCTCATTGGAATAAATAAATTGATGCTTTGTTTTTGTAAGAAAAACTTCTCTTTCTACCATTTTTAATGTTAATGTTCGTCGATCAATTTGGACAAACAAGTATTCACATAATAATCTCCTTTCTTTTTATGATTGGGCACCATAATCATATTCTCCTTATTGGGATAGAAGATATTGATGCTTTGGTTTCAAAAGCAAAATTTCTCATTCCACCGTTTTTAGAATTAAAGTTCATCTTTCAATTGGAAAAAACACAGATTCACATGATAATCTCCTTCTTTTAATGATTAGGCACTGCAAATTCATTCTCGTCATTGGCATAAATGAATGGTTCTTTGGTTTCATTAGCAAAACTTTTCTTTCACAATTTTTAGAATTAATGCTCGTCCATCGATTTGGACAAACACGGATTTACATAATAATCTCCTTTCTTTTCATGATTGGGTGCCATAAACGCATTCTCCTCATTGGGATAGATGATATTGATGCTTTGGTTTCATAAAAAAAACTTATCTTTCTTCAATTTTTGGAATTAATGTTCATTTGTCGATTTGGACAAGCACAGATTCACATAATAATCTCCTTTCTTTTCACGATTGGAGACCAGAAACACATTCTCCTCATCGAGATAGATAATATTGATGCTTTGGTTTCATAAGAAAAACTTCTCTTTCTACCATTTTTAGAATTAATGTTCATCCGTCGATTTGGATAAACACAGATTCATATAATAATCTCATTTCTTTTAATGATTGGGCACCACAAATTCATTCTTCTCATTGGGATAAATGAATTGAAGATTTGGTTTCAGAAGAAAAACTTCACTTTCTACTATTTTTAGAATTAATGTTTGTCCGTCGATTTGGGAAAACACCGATTCACATAATAATTTCCTTTCTTTTCGTGATTGGGCAACATAAACACATTCTTCTCATTAGTATAGATGATATTGATGCTTTGATTTCAAAAGAAAAACTTATCTTTCTTCCATTTTTAGAATTAATATTCGTTCGTCGATTTGGACAAACACGGATTCACATAATAATCTACTTTCTTTTCATGATTTGTCATTATAAATGCATTCTCCTCCTTGGGATAGATGATATTAATGCTTTGGTTTCATAAGAAAAACTTATCTTTCTTCCATTTTTAGAATTAATGTTCGTCTGTCGATTTGGATGAACACGGATTGACATAATAATCTCTTTCCTTTTCATGATTTGGCATCATAAACACATTCTCCTCATTGGGATAAATGATATTGATGCTTTGGTTTCATAAGAAAAACTTATCTTTCTTCTATTTTTAGAATTGAAATTTATCCATTAGTTGGGGTTAACATGGACTCATGTAATAATCTCTTTTCCTTTAATAATTGGGCACCACAAATTCATTCTCCTCATTGTGATAAATGAATTGAAGCTGTGGTTTCATAAGAAAAACTTCACTTTCTACTATTTTTAGAATTAATGTTCATCCATCGATTTGGACAAACATAGATTCACATAATAATCTCCTTTCTTTTCATGATTGGGCACCATAAATATATTCTCCTCGTTGGGATAGATGATCTTGATGCTTTGGTTTATAAGAAAAACTTATCTTTCTTCCATTTTTATATTTAATGTTCGCCCGTCAATTTGGATAAACACGGATTGACATAATAATCTCCTTCATTTTCATGATTTGGCATCATAAGCACATTCTCCTCATTGGGATAAATGTTATTGATGCTTTAGTTTCATAAGAAAAACTTATCTTTCTTCCATTTTTAGAATTGAAGTTTGTTCTTCAATTGGGATTAACATGGATTCACATAATAATTTCCTTTCTTTTAATGATTGGGCACCTTAAATTCAATCTCCTTTTTGGGATAAATGAATTGATGCTTTGGATTCATAGAAAAACTTTGCATCCCACCAATTTTTAGAATCAAAGTTTGTCTGTCAATATAATAAACATGGATCCATGTAATAATATCTTTTCTTTTCATGGTCAGGCACCATACACATATTCTCCTCATGGGATAAATGTTATTTATGCTTTGGTTTCATAGGAAAAACTTTTCTTTTTTTCATGTTTAGAATCAATGTTCGTTCGCCGATTTGGACAAGCATGGTTTCACATAATAATCTCCTTTCTTTTCATGATTGGGCACTATAAACACATTCTTTTCATTAGGATAAATGATTTGATGCTTTGGTTTCATAAGAAAAATTCTCTTTCTACCATTTTAACTTCTCTTTCTACTATTTTTAGAATTAATGTTTGTCCATCGTTTTGGACAAACATGGATTAACATAATAATCTCCTTTCTTTTCATGATTGGGCACCATAAACACATTCTCCTCATTGGGATAAAAGAATTGATGCTTTGGTTTCATAAAAAAACTTCACATCCCACCATTTTTTAGAATCAAAGTTCATCTGTCAATTATGATAAACATGGATTCACATAATAATCTCCTTTCTTTTCATAATTAGGCACCATAGACACATTCTCCTTACTGGGATAAATATTATTGATGCTTTGGTTTCATAAGAAAAAACTTTTCTTTCTGCCATTTTTAGAATTAATGTTCATCTTTTGATTAGGACAAACACAGATTCACATAATAATCTCCTTTCTTTTCATGATTGGGCACCATAAACACATTCTGCTCATTGGTAAATGTTATTGATGCTTTGGTTTCATAAGAAAATTTATCTTTCTTCCATTTATAGAATTAATGTTTGTCCGTTGATTTGGGCAAAAATGGATTCACATAATAATCTTCTTTCTTTTCGTGATTGGGCACCATAAACATATTCTCCTTATTGGTATAGATGATATTGATGCTTTGATTTCAAAAGAAAAACTTATCTTTCTCCCATTTTTAGAATTAATATTCGTCCGTCGATTTGGACAAATACGAATTCACATAATAATTTACTTTCTTTTTATGGTTTGGCATCATAAACACATTCTTCTCATTGGGATAAATGAGATTGATGCTTTGGTTTCATAAGAAAAATTTCTCTTTCTACCATTTTTAGAATTGAAGTTTGTCCTTCAATTGGGATAAACACAGATTCACATAACAATCTCTTTTTTTTTAATAATTGGGCACTGCAAATTCAATCTCCTCATTGCGATAGATTAATTGATGCTTTGGCTTCATAGAAAAACTTCACATCCCACCATATTTTAGAATCAAAGTTCGTCTGTTTCTTATGACAAACATGGATTCATGTAGTAATCTCCTTTCTTTTCATGATTGGGTACCATAAACACATTCTGCTCATTAGGATAAATGTTATTGATGCTTTGGTTTCATAAGAAAAACTTCTCTTTCTACCCTTTTTAGACTTAATGTTCACCGTCGATTTGGACAAAAATGAATTTACATAATAATCTCTTTTCTTTTCATAATTAGGCACCATAAATATATTCTCCTCATTGGGATAAATGAATTGATGCTTTGGTTTCATAGAAAATCTTCACATCCAACTGTTTTTTAGAATCAAAGTTCATTTGTCAATTATGATAAACATGGATTCACATAATAATCTCCTTTTCATGATTGGGACCATAAACACATTCTCCTCATTGGGATAAATATTATTGATGCTTTGGTTTCATAGGAAAAACTTTTCTTTCTACCATCTTTAGAATTAATGTTCGTCCGTCGATTAGGATAAACACGGATTGACATAATAATCTTCTTTCTTTTCATGATTGGATACCATAAACAAATTCTCCTTATTGGGATAGTTTAATGCCTTGGTTTCATAAGAAACACTTATCTTTCCTCCATTTGTGGAATTAATGTTCGTCCGTCTATTTGGGGAAACATGAATATTCTCTTCATTGGGATAGATGATATTGATGCTTTGGTTTCATAAGAAAAACTTATCTTTCTTCCATTTTTAAGATTAATGTTCATCCGTCGATTTGGACAAACACAAATTCACATAATAATCTCTTTTTTTTTTCATGATTGGGCACTATAAATAGATTCTCCTCATTGGGATAGTTGATATTGATGCTTTGGTTTCATAAAAAAAACTTTTCTTTCTTCCATTTCTAGAATTAATGTTCGTCCGTCGATTTAGGAAAATATGGATTCACATAATAATCCCCTTTTTTTTCGTGATTGGGCACATAAACACATTATCCTCATTGGGATAGATGATATTGGTGCTTTGATATCATAAGAAAAACTTATCTTTCTTCCATTTTTAAAATTAATGTTTGTATGTCGATTTAGACATACACGGATTCACATAGTAATCTCTTTTTTTTCATGATTTGGCATCGTAAACATATTCTCCTTATTGGGATAAATGAGATTGATGCTATGGTTTCATAAGTAAAACTTTTTTTTCTACCATTTTTAGAATTGAAGTTTGTCATTCAATTGGGATAAACACAGACTCACATAATAATCTCCTTTCTTATAATGATTAGGCACCACAAATTCAATCTCCTCATTGCGATAAATGAATTGATGCTTTGGCTTCATGTTAAAACTTCGCATCCCACCATTTTTTAGAATCAAAGTTCATCTGTCAATTATGATAAAGATGGATTCACATAGTAATCTCCTTTCTTTTCATGATTGGGCACCATAAACACATTCTCCATATTGGGATAAATGTTATTGATGCTTTAGTTTCATAAGAAAAACTTATTATTCTTCTATTTTTAGAATTAATGTTCGTACGTCTATTTGGACAAACATGGATTCACATAATTATCTCCTTTCAATTTTATGTTTGGGCACCATAAGCACATTCTCCTTATTTGGATAGATGATATTGATGCTTTGGTTTCATAAGAAAAACTTACCTTCTTCCATTTTTAGAAGTAATGTTCGTCCGTTGATTTGGACAAATACGGATTCACATAATAATCTCCTTTTTTTAATGATTGGGCCCCACAAATTGATTCTCTTCATTGGGCTAAATGAACTGATTCTTTGGTTTCATAAGAAAAACTTCTTTTTGTGCCATTTTTAGAATTAATGTTCGTTCGTCGATTTGGACAAATACAGATACACATAATAATCTCCTTTCTTTTCATGATTTGGCACCATAAACAGATTCTCCTCGTTAAGATAAAAGATATTGATGCTTTGGTTTCATATGAAAAACTTCTCTTTCTACCATTTTTAGAATTAATGTTCGTCCATCGATTTATACATACACGGATTCACATAATGATCTACTTTCCTTTCATGATTGGGTAACATAAACACATTCTTCTCATTAGGATAAATGGTATGCTTAGGTTTCATAAGAAAAGCATATCTTTCTTCCATTTTTAGAATTAATGTTCGTACGTTGATTTGGACAAACATAGATTCATGTAATAATCTCCTTTCTTTTAAAGATTGGACACAACAAATTCATTCTTCTTATTGGAATAAATGAATTGATAGGAAAAACTTCCCTTTGTACTATTTTTTAGAATTAATATTCATCCGTTAGTTTGGACAAACATGGATGCACATGATAATCCCTTTTCTTTTTGTGATTAGGCACCATAATCACATTCTTCTCATTAAGATAGATGATATTGATGCTTTGGTTTCATAAGAAAAACATATCTTTCTTCCATTTATAGAATTAATGTTCGTCCATCGATTTTGACAAACATGGATTCACATAATAATCTCCTTTCTTTTAATGATTAGGCACCACAAATTCGTTCTCCTCATTGGGATAAATGAATTGATGCTTTGGTTTCATAAGAAAAACTTCACTTTCTACCGTTTTTAGAATTAATTTCATCGGTCGATTTGGACAAATATGGATTCACATAATAATCTCTTTTTTTAAATTTGGGCAAATATGGATTCACATAATAATCTATTTTTTTTCGCGATTGGGCACCATAAACACATTGTCGTTATTGAGATAGATGATATTAATGCCTTGGTTTCATAAGAAAAACTTCCTTTTCTACCATTTTTAGAATTAACGTTCGTCCGTCAATTTAGATAATACACAGATTCACATAATAATCTCATTTCTTTTAATGATTTGGCATCATAAACACATTCTCCTCATCAAGATAAATGATATTGATGCATTGGTTTCATAAGAAAAACTTTTCTTTCTACAATTTTTAGAATTGAAGTTCGTTATTCAATTGGGATAAACATAGATTTACATAATAATCTCCTTTCTTATAATGATTGGGCACCACAAGTTCAATCTCCTTATTGCGATAAATAAATTGATGCTTTCGCTTCATAAGAAAAACTTTTAAATTAATCAAAACATTTTTTTAAGTCTAAATTGGATAAAAAGGGTCAATGTCATTTGATCACCCTACTCCTCCCTAGTTGTTGGCCAATGTCACCATCAGCCACCTTATTTGCTAGAAAATCATTTTAGCATTCAATCTAGCCACCCTATGCCCATACATTGGCAACAAACTGCTCCCTATAGCCACCCTATAGCCACCATGCTGACATCACCTTGTCCCCCTTGAGAAATGGCCAAAAACACCTTCAATTTGGCTCCAAAAGGCTGATATAAATGGACCACTTTTGTCTCAGCAGAAAAAGGTTAGATTCTAGCTTGTTTCAGCTTCAAAAACACATTCACACATCAAAAAAATCAAATCCAGTAGCTCTTCACCCACCAACCAAAAATAGCCCCAAAACCTCACTCTCAACCTTTACACATTCTAAATTTCACCCTCATCCATACCAAAACCAAAACCTCATTTTTTCTCTCTTTCTCTTGCTTATTTACAACAAGGAAAAGAGGGAAATTCAAGCCATCTCTGCTACTCCAACTATTTGGCCAAAGTTGAAGTTTTGTTGGTATAACTTCCTACTCTATCACTCACATTTTTTGTTTTTCAGCACCTTCATCATTTTAGTGAGCTCTCCATGTTTCCATCACCCTCTTAGAATTATCATGCATTATTGTGGCATTTGGTTGTGGTAGTTCAAGATTTGGATGCCTTAATGCCCCTTTTATGTGCAAAATGCCTTATTTCATCCACATTAGTTTAATATCTCTTGCTCATGCATTTTATGCCATGTCCATGCATCTTGTTATCCTTAATCCATGCTTGAATCATTAGCCCAACACATTTCAAGCACATTTACACATTAACTTACATGAATCATTGTCATTTACAGCATCCATAACATTTTCTTGTCAAAGTGCATAAAACTTTCTTTGTCTAGGCCATTAGTAAAATTAGCATCCTTATTCATGTTGTGTGCCATCCCCTTGTATGTTTGTTGTCAAAATGCATGTTTGATGGATGATAAAAATTGATTTTTGAAACCCCCCAAGCCAAGCATATTAACCTCAACCAATAAGGATTAGAATGGACTTAGCATTTTCCTTAAAGCTAGCAAAATATCTTGGGGAAAATTAAGTTTTCTAGATCTGGAATCTTGGTTAAACAAGCTCAAATCTTCTAATTTTGAAATGAAAATGGTCATACAATTATTCCCTAAATGTTTGTGCCTTGTTCTTGAGTCAAAACCTTGAGTGGTATGATCAACAGGCTGTTTCATTACCCCAAACTACTTCGAGGCTGTGCAAATGAGTTCGTGACACTCATGCCACTCTTTTCCTTCAGTCATAGATGTCCAAACGTCAATGACTCGAGTTTGGACCTGTAGACATAAAAAAGTGAGAGATATCCCCTACTGGCAGCACAACTGTTGCAAATTGAAAAATCACTTTAAAATCTTAAACGATTTTTCATAAATTTTTTGATATTTGTCTATCAAAGCATGTCGAATTATCTTTAAAACGATCACCCCTGGATCATTCCGGATGAGAGAGTTATGATTTTTCAAGTCTAAACTATCCAGAACCTCTGGAATCCAAACATATGTTTTGGTTGGGCCGTTCAGGCGCACTAGATGATTTTTCCAAATTTTTTAAACATTTTTCCTAAAATGTTCATGAAATTACCTTTTGAGAAAGGTATCACTTGCAATTTTTTGATACCAAATGAGTCCGAGGTGATTTTTCAAAATTTGACACACCTTGTCCTTTATATGCTCTGCCAGCAGCACTATCAATCCGAACTTGAAAATTTATTCCCTCAGAAAGTTTCTTTTTAGGGTACTGGGAATTTTTTAGGATGACCCTTATCGAGTCACCTTTCTAACGATGTCTTTTCCACCTTTTAAATCCTTCGAATCAATTTAAAATAATGTCGGGAAGCAAGATAGCATGATGCTATCCTCTGTTTTTGGTTTTGGGTCAAAATCGAGTTATTTCCCTAAATTTCATCTCGAGATATTCGAATGTCTCTATGTCAACCCGATTAGACTAGAGAACACGCTTTGACCTCTCGTTGGCTCGTGTCAAGGCACAAACACATTTTACATCTTTACCATCCTCATTCACGATAATTTCTTTTACCTAAAGTTGTCAAAATGCTCACCCGTCTTCTAAATCACAAGATTTTATCAACTTAATTTTTCCAATTCAACTTCTTTAAAGAGTGTCAGAGGTGTCACCTTTGGGGATACTCCAACCTCGGCCTTCCGAGGGGACACTCCAACCCCGTTCTTCAAATTTGTCAATATCTAAAAAAACTTCTTTTGTCAAAATGATTTGTCATCCACGTGGACACTCCAACCCTGACCTTCCGAGGGGATACACCAACCCCACTTTTGAAAATTGTCAGGATTAAAAGAAAACTCCTTTCGTCAAAATTATTTGTTAACCACGGGGATACTCCGACCTCACCTTTTCAAAGGGATACTCTATCCCTGTCTTTTAACTACAATCAAATTTTTTTTCTCTCCTTCTCGGACTTCTGTGAATGTATCAAACAAACCTTGTTTAATCAAGAAACCCAGATGCATCTAAAAAATTGTCGATTCGGTTATTCTTAGATAATCAATGCCAATAGCGAGATAAATTCTAATAGTAAATTCCTTTTCTTTATCATTGCATTGAATGATCCATGTTATGTTACTTCATTTATTGTCTTACTAACATGATTTCTTTGTGATGATTATTTGCATTCATATTTTCAAATTGTTTCAAAAAAAATTAAAGGGAATATTTTGCGTCGGTATCTCTCCAGTGCCCAAAGTGGAACATTCCATTTTTAAAGTAAAATCCAGAGGTCACTTTTATCGAAAATCTCTATATTCCCCATCTCTCCGGGGCATATATGAGATTAAATCTTTTTCATCAAAACTTGGATTATTTCTATAAGATTCATGCATTAGAAGGGGTTATATTGAAATAATGACAAGATAAGATCGAAAGAATCAAAACTAAGATAAGATAAAGCTAGTAAGGTACCGATTTTGGGCCATGAAGAGGTTCGTACCTCATTATGCTTAACCAACTCCTAAACCCAAATGGTGAATCTTTGCACTACATAGACCACGGGATCGATGTTTTGAGTTTCGTAACTCAGAACATAGGTTTTAATAGGCATCCAATCATGCCTAGCCTGAAATAATCGATGGCGACTCCAAGCATTGCCCATTTTGCGATGGTCATCTGAGACCAATAAGATGAGCAATTCATCTTATGGTCCCTCTCACTATATCACAAGTTGAGAATCTGCATATTCTTGTTTTCATCACATCGCTAAAGGAAAAGTCTCAATCAAAAAGATATTCCAAGTTAGAAAAATATTTTAAGTTGTACGCATCTATTGATCTACAAGGATCCATCTCGGGGTACATTGCGATAGCTTGACAACTCCACTGGGGATATGGTAGAGAGTTAGGCCAATAACTAGCCATGTCTTGCTAGGTTCCTGGTTTTTTCGATCTTCAGTCAGTATTTAACTATGACCCTTTTTTGTTTTGTCAACTAATCTTTTGTTTGACATGATTGTCAGGATTGCCTTATTTTTGAATAATCACTGGTTTAATAAAAATGGTAATATGGAAGTAAACGAAAAAGTTTGATCATTTCCCCATCACACACCACGCACTTGCATGTGCATTAGTGTCCCGCCAAACTCCATGGCATGGTTACAACCCAATTATTAGGAGGAAGTGGGCTATACGCCTTCATGAATAACCCTCCGCATAGGAAAGGTAACAACTTCCTGGATGTAAATTACCTATGTCTTTTGTGAGTAACCCTCCACATTTGCATAGGGAAATACATCCAACAGATCGAACCTGTTCCACCAAACCCATGATGGGTCTAGGATCGGGGTCCCTTGACTGTCCTTACCAGATGGAAGAGCAATTCGGATACCTATTTAGGCGTCAACTTAAACCCATATAGTCAGCCCTACGAGCTAAACCATGTCAAACCATACCAAAATGCTACTAGAATACCCGGAGAATAGGGTCACTCATGGAAACATTCCTAACGTTTACTCTTAATTACCATAATTATGTAGGTGACAATGAGTGTACAATCTGCATTGTTATCATTTATCAAGGTATGCCATCGTGCCACCCAAACGACGGCTAACCCTTTGTATAAATAAGTGATGGTGAACAAAAACCATCATTCACAATGTCTTATACTATAAGCAATTATGCTGTCCGAGTCATGGCTTAGCGTGTATCCGCACTAGTGATGATAAACAAATATTACTACTGGTCGGTTATTTTTTTCATCAAAATAAGATATTGCATCACCTTATAAAAGGCAGATTGCATCCTGGCATGTTGATACACTGCCCATTTTGTGTCTCTCCGCTTTCGTTGGGACATGTCATGAATATTTTTCTTTGATGTTCTCAAATTCTTTAATTTCTTACATTTGTATCTTATACATTTCCCTAACTTATATCCCTTTGTTTGTGCTTTGGTGCATGCATCATCTCATCATAACTATCATGATTGATGTCATTTTAAGAAAATTGTTCTGGTTTAATGTTCAGCATGGGACCTTTTTGTGGCTCTATGAAAGATGTTATTAACAAAGCTGTTCCAGGATTCAATTATCTCCAATGCATTTGCATATTTACTTTCACCATTCTACACTTGCATCAATCATTCATTATCTTAACTCATCATTGCATCATAATCACTAATCAATAAATACAATTTCAAGTAGAAGTCTAATACGAGAATTGGGCCATAAAAGTGCAAGGGACTCTAGGGTCAATCAGGAAAATAGAACCTAACATCCTGTATCTTTACAGCATGCGACATCATAAACAAATCATGGAAAGTGATCATGAAGCTCGCATTAAGCGACTTGAGCTAATGGTTAAGGAATCACAAGACTAGATGCTCCATCAACAATGCAGAATACAAGCTCAAATCACTAAACTTATGGAACTAATGACAGCCTCTATGAAAGAAAAAGGGCAAGCCAGCACTGCTGAAACAAGGAATGATCCTCCCAACTTTAAAAGTCCCCCTGCCAATAATCCAAAACCTACCAAAGGGGAAACTAGACAAGAACAATGGCCTGCTCCTACACCTGCTGCTCAGGCTCCACCAGTCATCTACCTAAATCCCATTGCGGCAGGTCAATTTACTCAAGGGGTGAATGCAGGAGTCTCATCGGCAGATCTGATAACCTTGGACCATGAGGAACCCGAGAAAACAAAAGGTCAAAAGTCCACCATGACTACAGAAGAAGTGAGCAAATTCTAGCTACTAGAAAAATGCCTCCAAGCTATCGAGGGGACTAACAAGTTCAAAGCTCTTGATGCTCAATCGCTGTCTTTGGTGTCTAACCTTGTTATTCCCCTAAAGTTTAAAGTCTTAAATTTTGAAAAGTTTAATGGAACCACTGATCCTTCTGTCCATGTTCAAATGTACTTGCAAAAGATGACTAGGTATGAGAAAGACAAAAAGCTCCTCATCCATTGCTTTCAACATAGCCTCACTAGGGCAGCAGCTTGGTGGTATATTGAGCTAGACAATGTCAAAATCCAATCATGGGCTGACTTGGCTAAGGCCTTTCTAAATCAATACCAGCACGTGTCGGAATGGGCACTAGATCGACTTTCCTTGATGAATTTTGAGAAGAGATCCACTGAAAGCTTCAGGCAATATGCCTAAAGGTGGAGAGAAGAAGCAGCCCTAGTCCAGCCTCCCCTTACAGAAAAAGAGATGACAGTCACTTTCATTCACACCTTATGCACTCTTTATTATGAGAAGCTCGTAGGAAATGCCAAGAAATTCACAGACTTGGTTCTCTCTGGAGAAATGATTGATGCCGCCATTAAGAGTGGTAAAATGTCTGCCAGGGAAACAGTTGGATCAAGTAAGAAGCCTATGGTTGATAAGAAAAAGGAAGAGGAGGCCAATGCCATAAATTATGCTAGCTTGTTTTAGCTAGGACAACATCAAGCACCCAACCCTCACTACTTAAGAATGCCACGTTCTTACCCTATCACAATATCCCTTAGCCAATCTATGCCACAAATTATAACCCATCACTTGTAATCCCATTGAACCCACCATAAAGCTACCCGCCACAAATCTACCAAAATACCAATCAAACAACCAATAATGCACTTGGCAATTGAGGTGCAAGTCAACCAAGACAACATTTTGATCCCATCCCTATGACCTATAAGGAGCTCTACCAAACCTTGCTCCAAAATCACTTAGTGGCTCCAATCTAGTTCCCAGAAAAGAAGCTGCCATACCCACCATGGTACAACCCTAGCACCCACTGTGAATACCATGTTGGGGCAGCAGGGCATGACATTGAGAACAACACGTATTTCAAATGAAATGTGTAAAATCTAATCAATGCAAAAGTCTTACAGTTTGAGACAAACCAGGGACCAAATGTTGCTGCCAATCCTTTACCAAACCATACTGAGCCAACTGCAAACATGATCGATACCGAGCCATAGAATTTGTGTCCTTCCACCAAGACTTGATTTTGATGACGGGGTTATGACGGAAGCCCCTGCACTTTTTTTGGCCCTTTTATGTGATGTCAAGAAATGAAAACCTACCTGCCCTCACCCAAAGGCAGGTAGGTGTCCTATGTAAGGGGCGTTTTTATCAAGTATTATCTATGAGATGAGTTTTGCATATACCATTCCATATTGTGTGTCTAAATCACTTTTCAACCTTTTTGTCTCCATTACTCTTTTGCCTCTATTTTTATCCAAATCTTTTGGTTGTGTGTGTGCCTTTTGTAATATCTATTTCCTCACCCTTTCAGGTGTCCTAACAATAGTGACATGGATGTGTCTGATGGGTCTTTGAAGATCAATTTCGAACGATCAATTTGCACTAGCATAGTTGATTTTGAAGAAGGTTTTGAAGAAAGCTCTGCACCACCAGACCTTTCACAGTTCATGATCCAGTATGATAATTCCATCCTTATCGCCCAAACATGAATGGGGCAATTAAGGTGGCCAACAAAAAACATCAAAAGAATGGTTAAGAAAATGGTCGAAACTCACAAGGATTGGCATGAGAAGCTATCCTTTGCACCTTATGCCTATTCGACCTCAGTTCGAACTTCCACCAATGCTACCCCATTCTCCTTTGTTTATGGGATGAAAGTTGTATTGCCCATCAAAGTTAAGATCCCTTCTCTCAAAGTTTTGATGGAAACCAAACTTGGAAAGGCTAAATGGGTTAAGAATATATACGACTAGCTTAATCTCATCAAGGAAAAATGCATCGGCCATGGTTAAATGCATTAAAGATGCATGATTCGAGCCCAGAACAAAAAGATGCACCCACGACGATCTTACCCAGGCAAATTGGTATTAAAGAAGATCCTCCCAATTCACAAAGATACGCAGGGTAAGTGAACCCCTAATTAGGAAAGACCATATGTCGTGAAGCAAGTCTTCTCTAGAGAGGCCCTAATCTTGTCAGAAATTAATGGAAATACCTTGCCCAACCAAGTCAACTCATATTCCATCAAGAAATATTACACGTAGAGGGTGAAAACCTGAAAAGGCATCTTTAAAAAAAAGAGAAAACAAGAAAAAAAATAAAAAATGAAACAAAAAAGGGCAAAAACAAAACAAAACAAAATAAAAAACAAACGAACAAACAATAAACGAAAACAAACAAACAAATAAACAAACAAACAAAAAAGAAAACAAAAAGGGTCCAGATGAAAATTCGAAAAGGGGCTTTCGGGCAGCCAACCCGACTACAGTTCAAAACCCATAAGAAGCAACTAAAGAAGATCAATTTTGATAGGGCATATATTGAGATCACATACAGAACAAAGCGAAGCAATCCTAGGGATCTTCCGAAGGTCAGCTTATGCTAGTCACATTCATTGTTCAAGAAAGGTTTTGAAAAGCACCTAAAGAACATCCATGTCATGATTGCCAGAGGCATCTTTCATCCAAAAGATCATCTTTCTCACTACCCTATCAATTGCTTGTCAAATAGTGTATTAAGTTATGTCTCTTTGTTGACATGAATAAATATTGCCTTGTTTCTTTTAACCCCTGTACAATTCACATTGCACTTGTCATCTAGTTGATAATGTTTGATAATCAACTAAAATACGCATAAGGACATCTCGATATTACATCGAAAGGAAAAAAAAGCACAGGGAACTCTGCTTACATCCCAATTATCGAAATCATGCACTTTTCACGTCTAAACATCCGTTCGGCATAAACATACACCAAACCATTTCTTGCTTTCACAAGCCACATCTCAAGAAAAACCATTTTAAGGTAACCAAAAATCGACCCATGTATTCTAACAGAACCCTACTAAAACTAGAGACATCAACCTAATCAGTCGAATAGTCTCTAAATTGTTGATAATGCCTTCTAATTGTCAAGAAAATGATTGAGCCTCCCGAATCAGGAAACGCAACAATCTAAATTCTCAGGAATAGATTTTTGGTCATATCCCTAGTGAAGCCAGGATAACCTATAATCCCTAACGGGGTAAGGAAAATTCCAGTCCATAATGGCAACAAAGATGAATTGCCATCCCTATGAGAGTTTGAATGACCTACAAGAAAAACTATGGCTATCTTCTGTATTAGACTTCACATTATGCAATCATGATAGCATTTCATATCATGCACTCATATTACTATCATACATCATTTTTACAATGTCATTTCTAGCTAGGTTTACTGAACCTCTAAGGGATTCCTAGTAAAAACTCTAAGCTTCGCAAACCAAGTGTCATTTAGGAAATTTTGTCGTAAACTTCTGCTAAGGAAAGCTGGTATTTGAAGTTTTATCAAAAAATGTTGTCAAACCTTTTAAAGCTCACAAGTCAGTGGCACCCCTTTTCAAGCCCACAAGTTGTGGCACACTCCTTAAAGCCCACAAGTCATGGCACCCTCTTTAAAGCCCATAAGTTGTGGCACCTTTTTAAAGCCCATAAGTCAGTGGTAGCCCTTTTAAAAGCCCATAAGTTAGTAGCACCCTTTTGAAGCCCACAAGTCAGTGGCACCCTTTTAAAGCTCACAAGTAAGTGGTACCTCTTCAAAGTCCACAAGTCAGTGGCACCTCTTAGAAGCCCACAAGTTAGTGGCACCTCTTCAAAGTCCATAAGTCACTGGCACCCTTTTTAAGCCCAAAAGCCAGTGGCACCCTTTTAAGCCCATAAGTTAATGACACCTTTTCAAGCCCACAAGTCGTGGCACATTTTCAAGCCCATAAATCGTGGAACATTTTCAAGCCCACAAGTGATGGCACCTCTTCAAAGCCCACAAGTCATGGCACTTTTTCAAGCACATAAGTCATGGCACCCTCTTTAAAGCCCATAAGTCATGGCACCCTTTTAAAACCCATAAGTCAGTGGTACCCCTTTAAGCCTATAAGTCAGTGGCACCCTTTTAAAGCCTACAAGTCAGCGGCACCCTCTTTAAAGCCCACAAGTCAGTGGTACCACTTTAAATCCCATATGTTAGTGGCACCTCTGTAAAGCCTACATGTCAGTAGCACCCTTTGAAGCCCACAAGTCAGTGGTACCCCTTAAAGCCCATAAGTCAGTGGCACCCTTTAAAAGCACACAAGTCAGTGGCACCCCTTAAAAGCCTACACGAGCTAGTGGCACCTAGTTGAAGTCAAAGCCCTCACGAGCTAGTGGCACCTAAGTCAAAGCTCACACGAGCTGGTGGCACCCAAGTCTAAGTAAAAGCCCATAAGTTAGTGGCATCATTTTAAGCCCACAAGTCAGTGGCACTTCTTCAAAGCCCATACGAGCTGCTGGCACCTAGTCTGAGCCAAAACCCACACGAGCTAGTGGCACCTAGTCTAAGTCAAAGCCTGTATAAGCTGGCGGCACCCGAGTTAAAGCCCATACAAGCTGGTGGCACTTAAGTCTAAGTTAAAGCTCTCACAAGTTGGTGGCACCCGAGTCAAAGCCCACATGAGCTGGTGGCACCCAAGTCTAAGTCAAAAACCTACAGAGCTAGTGGCACCCAAGTCTAAGTAAAAGCCCATAAGTCAATGGTACCCCTTTAAAGCCCATAGGTCAGTGGCACCCTTTTAAGCCCACAAGTCAGTGCCACCCCTTCAAAGCCCACATGAGCTGGTGGCACCTAGTCTGAGTCAAAGCCTACACGAGTTGGTGGCACCTAGTCTAAGTTAAATCCCATATGAGTTGGTGGCACCCAAGTCTAAGTCAAAAGCCTGCATGAGCTGGCGGTATCGAGTCAAAGCCCACATAAGCTAGTGGTATCCAAGTTTAAATTGAAGTCCACACAAGTTGGCGGCACCCATAAAAAATACATGATACATTGTACCTGCCTAAGGAGGTCAAGCCTTAAAAAACCTAACACCCTAGTGTTCTGAGGAGCATCAGTTCACCCTAGATAAAATAGTGTCTACTTGTCTTTACCCTAATCCTGATTCTCAGTAATAGTTAAAAAGGGGCAGCTGTAGACACCTTATTTTGTTCGAGCTAATTTTTAGCAATCTGGAGCACAAACATAAGAGGGGGCAATGATTATTGCCGGGCGAAAAAGTATTTTAAGGAGGTCAAGAAGGCCTAAGGGTCTTATCAAAGGTAAATGCAAAGATGTGGCATTAAATGACATAGTTAAGGTATCCGGGGATAAAATATATGAGAAAATTCATAATTTTACTTGAAGGTATCGATACATCAGAACCATGTATTGATATAATGCTTCAATGTGCCAAAATTTTGAAATGTCCCCATTTGTATCGATACAACATGTAGATACAGGACCTCGTGTATCGATACTAGGCCATGCCATGACCAAAACATGCATTCTGTAAAGAAATGTATCAATACATATCAACATGTATCGATATAGTGGTTTATAGTATCGCAACAATGTTCACTGTATCGATACCATCAGGGTTTCTAGACCAAATGTATTGATACATAATGCAATGTATCGATACGTGCAGGTTATTTTCATGGTTCGGGCACTTTTGACTCATCCACCATTGATCCAAAACTCAATTTTAACTCATTTCTTTGCATCAAAAAAGATTAAAACACATGTCAAAATATGAATTTAGACTTTTAAATTAATTAAAACATTTTTTAACTCTAAATTGGATCAAAAGGGTCAATGTCATTGGATCAAAAGGGTCAATGTCATTTGATCACCCTACTCCTCCCTAGTTGTTGGCCAATGTCACCATCAGCCACCCTATTTGCTAGAAAATCATTTTAGCAATTAATCCAGCCACCCTATGCCCATCACATTGGTAGCAAACTACTCTCTACAGCCACCCTATAGCCACCATGTTGACATCACCTTGTCCCCCCTTGAGAAATAGCCAAAAACACCTTTAATTTGGCTCTAAACGGCTGGTATAAATGGACCACTTCTATCCCAGTAGAAAAAGGTTAGATTCCACCTTGTTTCAGCTTCCAAAAACACATTCACAAATCAAAAAAATCAAATCCCGTAGCTCTTCACACACCAGCCAGAAACAGCCCCAAAACACTCACCCTTAACCTTTACACATTCTAAAATTCACCCTTATCCATACCAGAACCAAAACTCCATTGTTTCTCTCTTTTGCTTGCTTATTTACAGCAAGAAAAAAAGGGAAATTCAAGCCATCTCTGCTGCTCCAACTATTTAGCCAAAGTTGAAGTTTTGTTGGTATAACTTTCTACTCTATCACTCACATTTTTTATTTTTTAGCACCTTCATCATTTTAGTGAGCTCTCCATATTTCCATCACCCTCTTAGGATTATCATGCATTATTGTGCCATTTGGTTGTGGTAGTTCAAGATTTGGATGCCTTAATGCCCCTTTTATGTGCAAAATACCTCATTTCATCCTCATTAGTTTGATATCTCTTGCTC
>JBBYHL010428099.1:0-20341 GCA_038381835.1 Adansonia madagascariensis
AAATATAATTCAAGATTTTTATTTTTTATTATTTGTAAATGATAAATCAAGATTTAATATAAAATATTTTTATTTTTATTAGTTTTTAAATATTAACTCAAGATTAAGAAAAATAATTTTTCGTTTTCTGTTGTTCGTAAATATTATTTTAATATATATAATTTTTATATATTTTTATATATATAAGAAGAGTTGGATTCATTAAAAATAGAGAGAAGAGCAACAATAAAGAAAAGAATAAAATTAGAAATAAAAACGTAATTAAAATTTTTATTAATAATTTTGATAATTATTTCCTTCTTTATAATTATTTTTTTTGTTTTACTCTTTGTTAATAATTATTAGTTTACTTCTTTTTTTGAATTTTTTTCAAAATTTATATAGCCATGTCGATTTTTCGGTATGAGTATTTATGCATTGAGAAATCGTCATTTGATTTGGCGATTTCTCAATTAAATTTTATAATTTCTTTTATGTTGATTGATCTATTTCGATAAATAATATAAAAATAGCTTATTTCGGTAAATAAAAATTTTTTTATATTATTCTAATAAAAAAACCATGATGTTGAGCTCGTTGCTTTTAATGATCCTTTCACCAACACTGGTTCGATAGTTCGTACATTGGATTTTCTTTCTTATTTGTCACTTATTTACTTAATATTTTATTTTTTGCATTAGAATCCTTGCATGTTTTGCTAGATTGGTCTATTAAATTAATTTTATTGTGAAAGTTCTTTCAGTATTAAAAAAGAAAAGCTGACTTGAGATTGGTGATGATTTGAAATTTTTTTTTCCTGATTTTTTTTTGCACTTGCTTGGTTATCTAACAGAGCATGATGTGTTTTAGCTTTTAACTGGAAATAATTTAAATTTCAATTAATAATGGATCTATTGAAAATTGAATCTATCAAAAATATATGATAAACGAATTCATTCTACTTAGTTTTTTATTGAGTGCATCTCGTGCCCTATTTGAAAGGAAAGAATGGAAATGAAGAACCATTTGATTACTTTTTAATGATTTTTGTTTTTATTTTCTTAATTCATTTAAATTATTTTTTTGGGTTTAGAGTTAAACTATTTGTGAAGAATTAAGCAAGTTAATTACAAAGTAGAAATAACTGTGGAAGGATGGCCCGTGGACCAATATTTAAATTAATACCACTGCAATGAATGTGGCATATTCAGGTGAGATTTTCAAGTTTATGCTGAAACCTAGAGCCTCTACCAAAACAATCTTCTTTATCAGAGTTACTTTATAGTTTTGATAATTTCTTGCCGTATATCATTATCTCTACTGTGACTGCTTTGCAGAACTGGAGATGAGGACTACTTCTTTAACTACAACAAATGTGGTAAGTTGAAGTGGATAACATTTGATTTAAAAAAAAAAAAAATCAAATGCAATCTCTCTTTGTTTTCTTCTTTTTCCTCCCAGCATTTTAGCTTGTGATCGAGAAGGAGGATTTGAAACTGCTGCTACAGGAGCTTAAATATAGTTTGATATACTAAGGATTTGAAATTGCTGCTACATGATGTTGCTATTCAAAAGTAATGAGGGTTGCACATCGCTGCGTGGAGAAAGCAATACACCTGATAGTTACTTATAGCTACTGGTAGGACCTAATGATATAGAAGAATACCGTTACATTGTTTGGTCTATAAGAAATATATGGTGTGATGAGGAAGGAAAATTTTGGAGCACTAGATTTCAGTTGAGCTATTCTTTTTAATGTATTTCATAATTTGGTGTAACCATTCAACGTCAAATGGTGCCAGAATTAGAACATTTATATGATTGGAATGGATATAGGTTTGTTCAAATTTGTTGGAATTTTTATATGTTCTTATTGTGCTTTATATATATATATATATATATATATATATGTAATTATTTCATTCTTGATTGAAACTTTTAGATTTCACAAACAAATTAATAAGGTGACACATACCTTTAATACATATCTAAAAATAAATATGATATGAGATAATTCTTAATCTCAATTATGGAGTTAAAAAACTTCATTGTTAATTATTAATGTATCAAAAAAGAAATATACATGTCTCCCAAAAAATTTGTGAGATTATATAATCCTTTTGTATTCGGCAGGGTAATTCAATTAATGTGTTGCATAGAACCCTACAAATAGTAAAACATAGATTCTCTAATCCCTTTAAATGTGATGCCCAAAAACATTAAAATTTGACATCCAAGATCCAACTCATATTTCTTTTCTGATTCCAAAACTTATTAAAACAAGTAATTAAAACTTGTTATTACATTCTTTCTGAAGTTCATGTTCTAATTCTACCCTTCAAAAATTTTTCAATAAAAAATAATACATAAATACATACAACTTCAAAGTAAAATAAATCAAAACGTTTTACCTTTTAAAAATTACTAAAAAATTAATTTTCTATATATATATATATAATATATTTAATAAAAAATTAAAAATAATTTTAAAAAATAATATTTAATTTTCTTAAAAGAATCTTTTAGATAAATACATTATGATTTTGGTAATATTTTATGTAAATTTGTAACATTTATATGTAATTTGTAATATTTATATGTAATTTATTACATAAATACTACTTTCAATTCTTTATACAAATACATTACCTATAACAAATACTATATATAAACATCACTTTCACTCTAATGTTATGTGTAATTTTTCTAATCTTTAGTTATAATTCTTACCAACTAATCAAAATTATATATTTTATCATAAAATTAATTTTTTTCTTAATATAATATTATTATTACTAATATACCCAAACAAATTATTAAAATAAAGAAAATGAAAAAAAAAATTCACTTCAAAAATTTCTAAAAAATAATTTTCTACATACGGTATATATTTAATAAAAAGTTAAAAAAATAATTCAGAGTAAATTATAGCTAATTTTCTTAAAAGAATGCTTTACATCATACATTACATATTTGCTAATGTTTTTATACAAAATTTGTAATATTCGTATGTGATCTGATAATATTTGTATGTAACAAATTACATACAAACATTAACTTCAAAATTTTTTTACATAAATACATTACATATGACATAAATTACACATAAATAATATATAAATTGTAATATTTATATGTAATTTTTGTAATCTTTAGTTGTACTTTTATTAACTAATAAAAAATATATATTATCACAAAATTAATTTTTTATTAATATATTATCTTAATTACTAATATGCCCAAATAAATTATTAAAATATAAAACATAAAATCTTTTCACTTCAAAAATTACTACAAAAGTTAATTTCCTACATATAAAGTATATTAAATAAAAATAAAAATAATTTTAAAAAAATTATAATTAATTTACTTAAAAGAAATGTATTATATAATACATTATAGATTTAGTAATGCTTTTATGTAAAACTTGTAATGTTTCTATGTAATTTGGTAATACTTATACATAACAAATTAGTTACAAAAATTACATTCAAAAGTTCTTTACATAAATACATTATATATAATACAAATTTTATATAAATATTATATAAATTGTAATATTCACATGTAATTTTTATAATCCTCATTGTAATTTGACCAACTAATTAAAAATATATTTTATCATAAAATTATTTTTTATTAATAAAATATAATTATTACTAATATGCCAAATAAAAAATTAAAATAAAAAAAATAAAATATTTTTCACTTCAAAAATTATATATTAACATTATGTAAATTGTAATATTTATCTGTAATTTTCGTAATGTTTAGTTGTAATTTTACCAACTAATAACAAACATAAATTTTGTCATAAAATTAACTTTTCTTAGTATAATATAATTATTATTAATATATCTAAATAAATTATTGAATTAAAAAAAATACTAAAAAATTTTTCACTTCAAAAATTGCTACAAAAATTAATTTGCCACATATATAATATATTGAATGAAAAATAAAAAAATAATTTTGAGAAAATTATAGTTAATTTTCTTCAAAGAATATTTTACATGGATACATTATGCAAAATTGTAATATTTGTATATAATTCGTAACATTACATGTAGTTTTTTATATACAGATATTACTTTCAAGTATTCTTTACACAAATACATTTTTATACTATAATGATTTTTGGAATATATAATATATATGTGTTATAGATATGATAATAAACTTATGTTATAGATAATATAGTTTATGTAATTATTATATTTTATTTATCACTACTATGATATTTGCTAATATATTTATGTAACTTACAAAATTTTTAATGTAAATATAATAAATTTATGTTTTACAACTTTTATTATTTTTTACATAATATTTAATGTAAATATGTAATTGTAAGAAAAATATTTAATACTTATTTATATTACCTATGACAATAAACGTATGTTATAGATAATATAATTTATGTATCTATAATATTTTTTGTAATAGTACTTCCTATTATCTATTGGTAATATATTTATGTAACTTACAAAATTTTTATGTAAATATAATAAATTTATATATTATAACTTTTATTATCTTTTATCATAATTTCTGTAAGTAAATAAAGTATATGTGTAATTGTAAAAAAAAAAGTGTAATATTATTTTCTATTACCTAATTGTAATATATTTTTAGAACTTACAAAATTTTTAATGTAGATGTAATAAATTTATTTATTGTAGCTTTTATTATTTTTTTATCATAACTTATGTACATAAATAATGTATATGTATAATTACAATAAAAATATGTAATACTAAGTAATATTACCAATCATAATAATTTATGAAATAAAAAATATAATTTATGTAACTATAATATTTATTGATAATTTTAAATTTTTCTTTTTAATAATAATGATTTATGTAACTTGTAATATATTTATATAATTATAATAATTTTATGTATTATTATGTAATAATATATAAAAAAAATTACTTAAATAAAATTTATTGCAACCTGTTTAACTGGTTGCCATTGAAGCTTACCCAAACCTTTCCTTAAAAAATATACACAGATGCTTCATAGTATTAATATTGTATTGACTATTGAGAAGTTCAAAATTTTGTAAGTTGTGTAAACGACGCTTGGCACCCTTGAACAATGACCTTGGTTTGAAGGTTACTTTTAGGGCCAAGTGATAGAGTTTATTTTTATGCTTGAATTGATGGTTTTGTTAGGGTTCAACTTCGAAGGAAATTCTTCAAGGCTGATTATAGATGTAAATGATTACATAAATACAAATAATAAGCAAAAAAGAAATCATCATAGCATTCTATCCTTGATTTTCTTAGATCTCAAGTTTAAGGGCCTTGGGTCCTAAATGCTTCATGCCTAGGGTTGAGTTCATTTGTATAATTTAAAAAAAAAGCATAATTGCAAAAAATAAAATAACCCTTAAACTTGATCTAATTCAAGTTTAAATGAAAGTTTTATTTATTCACATATGCAGAGTTCAAATAATTTAAATACCATCAAAATTGGTATTCGAGATAGGAAACTATCAAACTGAAGCAATTGGTAATGGATTAAAAATGAACAAGTTGCTAAAAGCAACACCATTTCTAGCGTCATTGTTCTTTATACAAGTAAAACTTTTCCTTTTCTTTTTTTTTCCACTTAAAAAAAATCATATTTTTAATTTAAAATTTGATAAGATTATTGTTTCCTTTTGTTTCTGAATGTGTTTTTTTTTTTTGCTTTTTTGCTTTTGGAAGGAAAAACCAAAACAAACAATAGCTGAACGGTACTAAATTAATTAAAGTGCCCATGTTTTAAGGTTTACCATTTAAATGCAATATAATTAACCACCTTTCTTTGTGCTTTGTAGTATTTCCTCTATCAAATCTTATGTGGGTTGAAAATATATGTCACAACGTGGCTCGGATACGAACTTACTAGCTTGACTTAAAAGGTAGGTATATCCTTCGTTCCTGTATGTATCTATATATATCATTATTATCTTTTTTTATTTTGATAGTTGGGGACTGAATCATTGAAATGAATCGCTCACTTGACCTAACTCTAAATAGTCATTATAAATGACTATTTATTTTAGAGTTGCCACTAATTTATTTTGGCCAAGTAAGATTAGTCACTTGTCAGAGTTCATATCTCTAGGGTTACAAAACCCATAAAAATAAACTTTGAGATTTGGGATAATACAAACTGTCAGACATGCCTTTACTGAGCAAAATGCATGTCTGAATTGCTTAGATGGTAACGCTTGTGACTTAAAAGAAATTGTGAGAATATGGTCGTGAATTGCCTTTGAGTCATCCCTTGATCAAGATTTGGATTAGGCATGGTGAAATGGTAGTAAAAGGAAGGATCATAGTACGAATCGCTCATCTAACTAGTCTTGGATGGCCACCACGAAGTGGTCAAAAACTAGAAGTTGTCACCAATCATTTTGGGCTAGGCATGATTTGATGCCTATTGAAAATGATATTTCGAGTTACAAAACCCAAAACACTAATTTCAAAGTCTATGAGGTCCAGAGATTTATTGGTTGGGTTTGAGAGTTGGTTACGCGTGAGGAAGGATTAGCACACCTATAATGTTCAAAATCAGTACCATCTAGCTATGTCCTACTTAGTTTCAATCTTCTCCATTTTGACTTATCATTATATTGCTATAATCCCCTTTTTTTGCATAAATTTTGTATAAAATCATAAATTCAGGTTTTAAAAAAATTTAATTCAGGTATGGGCCTTAAAGATGTGGAGAACATAGGGATTTTTTATGACAATGATTTTAGAAAAATATTTTGTGTTAAGCACTAGACAGATACCAACACAAAATATTACCGTATAATTTAAAAAAATATTTTAAAATATGAATGCATGATGGTCAGCGCAAAGGGAAACATGTTACTAAGATGAAAAAGAATATAATAACATTGTATAAAAAAAGAGGGACAATCAAAATGTACCTCATAATTGTTTTCGATTATTGAGGAATAATTGGAATGACAATTTTGAGTTGCATTTGGACTTGATGGTTACTTGAACAGAGGAAAAGAAAGTTTTAATTAAAAGGCCCAGCAAAGTTTGAGAAAGAGAACTTAGATTTTGAGTGAAGTTTAAAAAGCAAGGTTGGAGTATCCCCTTAGAGGATAGGGTTAGAGTAATTCCAATAGTGAAGATTTTAGATGTTTTAGAACAGAAGTTTTGATTAAGATGTTCAAGAAGAAAAAATTCAAAATTTTGAGTGAAAATCGAGGTTGGAGTATTTCCTTGGATGATGGGGTTTGAGTATCCCCAAAAGTGAAAATTTTAGGTATTTTTAGAAGAAGATTTGATTAAACGGGACAAGTAGATCTAGGAAAAAGAAAATTCAAATTTTTTTTAAATATAATGTTAGAGTATCCCTTCAAAAAATTGGGTTAAAGTATCTGCATTAGTGAAAATTTAGGTATTTATGAAGAACAGGGATATTTTTTGCAAAAAGGTATTTTAAAACTTAAAACAGAAGATCTAAATAAAATATTTTTTGTTTTAGCCTTGATCCGAGCCTAGGGGACTTGTGTTATAGTATATGACTCCATGGGGAGTAAATTAAATGCATTTTGTGAAATTTGAACATCTCGATAAAGGTGACTAAGGAAATTGGGTTAATTTTAATTCCCGAAATAAGAGATAGCATCACATTGTTTCATTTCCAGAATTTATTTTGGGTCCATTTGAAGGCATTAGGGCGTGAATAAGGTATTGTTAGATAGGCATCGATGAGGATTAATATAAAAACATTTTAAAAATCTCAAAGAATTGCTTTCTATGCAGAATTAATTTTTGAATTTGGATTTGTTTTAGCATTAGCAACATATGCAGAGGAAATGGCATAGTAGAGTTTGAAAAATCATTTCGAACTTGTTTGGGATTGTTAATTCTCAAATGATACCTTTCCAAAAAGGGAATTTCATAAACATTTAAAAAAATATTTTAAAAATTAAAAAATATCATTTGGTGGGCTGAAATGTTAGAAATAGAATGCAATTCACTAGTTCTAGGGGTTTCAGACAACGAAGGTTCCAAAAATCGTAATTCCTTCATATGGAATGATTTGAGAGCAAACAAGGCGCCATTGAGAAAAGTAATTTAATGCCCTTTAAGGAAAAAATCAAGCAATTCCAGAAAAATGTTTTAAAATAATTTGTCAAATTCGGGCAGCAGTGTTGCCAAAGTGAAAATAGGGGAATTTGTGGTTTTTTTCAAGTTTCTTAGGATTAAATTTGAGCTAGTGGACATCTTAATGTCCATGACACAAAGAAAAGGGTGATATGGGTGTTACGAGTTTATCCCACAGTCCCAAAGTAGTTTGGGATGATGAAACAACCCATTGACCATGCCACAAATGAGGGTGTTATTATCGAGATCAAGGCTTAACATTTTTAACAAATAAAAGGGTTATTTTTCTTTTGAAACATAGCATTTTTGAGCTCATTCAACCATGAATCCAGACATGGAAAGCTTGATTTATCCTTAAGATTAGAGGACAAATTTATGAAAATGTTAAATCCATGTTAGTCTCCATCTATTGGAGGTAGCATAGACTTAACCAAGGGTTTTTTGGTTAAAAATCAAAATTTTACAACAAACAAGCAAGCATTTTTGGCAAAAATATTATGAACAAGATGCAACATGCATAAAAATGATCATGGACAACACATTGGAGCCAACAAAATGATATTTTGACATGAAAAAACAGCCAAAATATAAGGTGATGACAAAAAATATGCAAGAGAATATTAGCCTCACAAATTATATCTTTAATCAAGCCATGCTGGAATTTTTAAAACAACATTTTATTCCATGAAACTTATCAAACTACAAGAAAATGCATGAATATTTTCAAAACGTGTTAGGGTAACGATTCAAGCATGTGTTTAGCATATAAAAGTGGATAAAACATGATAAAGATGCATGAGCATGACCTTTTTTTATGGTTAAAATAAATCATGTTATATTTGGCCATTCAAGCAACATTACACATCAAATGATCATAAAAAATCTAAGACTACCACATCCGAGGCCACAACAATGCATGAAAGTCCTAAGATGGTCATGGAAGGAGCTGAAGATATCAACAATGCATGAAATTTTTTGGAGGAGCCAAAAAATTGTATCACATTTGTCTATAAGCTCGAAAGTAAAACAAGTAACGTAATTCACTCTCCTAAGGAAGCTTCTTACTTCTTTTTGCATGCGTAAAGGTGATAACTCCTGAATGGCTTTAATCGTATTAGGATCAACCTCAATCCCCTTTTCACTTACATGCCCAATAACTTCCTTAATCTTATGCAAAGGTATATTTTGTCTAATTCAACTTCAATTGATACTTTTTCAACCTTTTAAATAATTTTCACAAATCTATGACATGCCTCTTCTTTTGGGGTAACTTGGAAATCATGTCATCCACTTATACTTTAATTTCCCTATGCATCATATAATGGAAAAGAGTAACCATTGCCCTCTAAAAGTTGACCCAACATTTTTCAATTCAAACGGCATCACCTTGTAACAAAAAATGCCCCACGTTGTGACAAATGTGGTCTTTTCCATGTGTTTTAACACCATTTTGATCTAGTTATACCTTGAGAATTCATCCATGAGAGAAAATAGATAGTTTTTCATAGTGTTGTCAACCAGAGTATCAATATAGGGAAGAGGGAAATTATCCTTCAAACTTGCTCAATTCAAATACCAATAATATGCACACATTATGACTCCCCATCTTTTTTAGAAACCAAGATGATATTGTAACCCAGTTTGTGTATTTTGTCAACTCGAGAAATCTAACGTCGAATTATTTCTTTACCTCTTATTTAATCTTCAAAAGCATTTTTGGTTTCATCCTTATTAACTTTTGCTAAACTAGTTTGCATCTTGGTTTCAAAGGTAATTTATAAACCATAATCTTTGTATCTAAGCCCAGCATGTCTTGGTAAGACCATACAAAGACATCTCGAAAGTCCTGAAGCAAACTGATGAATTCCTTTCTGGTAGTAGGCATAAAAATAGTCTATACTTTGACCTCTTTTTATCCTTCTCTAAGTTTGTCATTTTATAGGTTTTTCATGGGGCATTATTTGTTCTTCCTCTTGCTCAATTATTTTTAAAAGATTGGGAGGCAAAGTATAATCATTGATATCCTTTTAAAAATTGACGTTGTTAAAGCAAATAGCCTGTTCAAGGTTGACCATTGAATCCTAAATAAGATCCTCCCTTTTTTTTCAATTGGAAGATCTATAAAAGGTAAAAAGAAAGCAAGAATAGGTAAACGTAAACATAAGGTAATTCGTGTATGTGTATGTAAATGGAAAAAAGAATATTGTTATGCAAGAAATAGAATATACACAAAAAGTAATCTTCATTTCATTTTTGAAAATAATGATATAAGATTTTAAGTTTTTTACAAAAAGTATCCTTAGATGTCAAAGTGAGTTCTTGGAATTACTCAAGAATTGGTCTAAACACTATAATTTTTTTAGTAATAGTCTAATTCCACTAGACATATCCAAGTGGACAGGGGAAGATTTTGTGTTCATCATTCAGCTTCTCATCATCTTCTCTAATAGTGGCCACCTGACACTTCTCAAAGGCCTTATTGATCACCCATATAACATCTTTGGTTTCTTTTCCTTTATATTCTAGATTAATAACCCATTATAGTAGAATATTTCCTTTAAGAGGGAGTAAAAGACTGACTTTTAGCTCAACTCTTGCTCGATGTCCCTGGTTAGCTTTTTTTTTTCTATTCTTGAATTTTTCCTTCTAGTTCCATTCTATCTTGAAGCCCAGTCCATATTTGTCTTTTTTATTAGCCACATTGATGTATCTGTTTATCCTTTGTAGATATTTTTTATGATCTTTTTTAGCTTGGATTTTTTTTTACCATAAGCTTGAGACCTATATGGGTGCTCTTTGAAAGCCTCAACTTTGGGATTAAAGAACCATCCTAATAAAGATGATATTAACAATTTCAAAAGCACTCAAGGAGCACTCTTCAGCTTCAACATCTATTTCAACATAAAGAGTTTTAGTAAAAGTCATGGCTACAATAACCTTTTCCCTAGATATGCTGACACTTTTTTATTAATTATAAATTTAACTTTTTGATGAAATGATGGTATAGTGCTAGTAAAGTGGATCCATGGCCATCCCAATAAATAATTGTATGCTAAGATAATATCTATGACATGAAACTTTACTTCGAACGGGCATGGATTGATGTTTAAAGTAACTAAAATAGTTTTTTTTTATTTCCCTTTTTGTTCCATCAAATGCCTTGACAATTGTACGATTGTGTTTAATCTAGCTAACATTGACTGGCAAGCGGGCTAAAGTGATTTTCCTTTTTATTCCATCAAATGCCTTAAAATGGCATCACATTAAAAAATTAATCTATTATGAATAAAGACCTTAGGCAATATGGTACCATTGCAATTTGTTGTTATGTGAAGGGCTTTTGTAGAAGTAGTCCTTCCTTGAGGGATTTCATTATCGTTGAATGAAATGAAATTATCAACAATAATATTATTTACTAGGTGATCAAGTTATTCTATAGATATCTCTTAAGAAACATATGCCTGGTTAAGCACTTTTAATAGAGCATTTCGATATGGCTCTAAATTCAGCAGTAAAGCTGGCAAAGAAATTTTGGTAGTTTGTTGTTTCAATTGCTCCGTAATGCTATACTCACTGTGTTTTATAAATTTGAAAATTTTGGCCTTTTTTTCCATCATCTGTTTCTAAACTTCTACTAGGACATTTTAGACATTTGGCCTTGTGATTTTGTGTTGGCATCAGCTTTCACCAGTTTTAAGGCCATAATGTTATCACTCTGTGTTACATGGCTAACCCCAATTATGTTAATGATGTCTAGTTCGCTTATAGTAGCTTTTAGGGTTATTACTCCAGCATCATACTTCCATGGCACTTGTTTATTATCCTTGTATGGAAAGGGCATGGTCAATTGATGATGAGTCCAGAAGCATCTTTAATTTTGCGAAAAGAAGCTTTCAACTAATTACGATGGATTATGATAAGGCAACTAACACCATAAGATGGTTGTCACGACCCTTTATTACTCATATTGATTGACTTTTTTTAACAAGTTTCCTCATAAAATTCAACTTTGCCATTGTCCATTATCCTTTGGATCATGGCTGAAATTTCCAAACTATCTTGCAGAGTGTGTCTTGAAATCATGTGCAACTTGCAAAAGTTAGTCCTAAGATTAGAACAAATTGGCTTCTGGTGCTTTTATGATTCTAATCAACGATTCCACCTTCAGTCAGGATCATCCAAACTTTTTTCATTGGGTGTTTGACTTTTCAAACAATCATCTTTATCCATCAATTTTTTTCAGCTATCACATCATTAATTTTAGGTTTAGGATGATCAAATAAAGGATTTGCTACAATATTAGGTTCTAAAGTATTATTGAATCAAAAAGCACTTGCTTCGAGAAGGCTTTAAACCTTTATATGGTTTGGTAAAAATAAGGGCTGCCAATCGAGCCTCAAGAAGCTTATCAAATATCTCTTTATATGAGTAAGGAAGAGGCTTATAATGAGACCTTTGGTTAATTAGCTTTTTGAGCTGCTTGGTTAGCGTTGGGTCTGGGCTAATTTTGAGAAGGAGGATTTGGAATGGTAGTTTATGGAGTTAGTGGAGTGGGAGCTCGAGATGTGTTAAAAGAATAAATGTTTTGGACTTGTCGACTTTGGTTTTGGTAATAGGGGCGAGGTCCTTGACACTATGATTGACCAGCATAGTTAACGAGTGGAGTTTCTTCCCTTTTTTACTGGATCTACCCTTTTTCCTAGTGGAAGATTCACCAATTGTAATTTTTCAGCCTTTATTGCTATTTTAATCACTTTCCTCAATATAACAAGATTAGCTAACTTCTTGGTTACATTTTCTACCAATTTATCATAGTAAGGAGGGTGTAGAGTATTCACGAATAGCATAGTTGTTTCTTTCTCAGTTAATGGGGGTTAAACTTAAAAGGCTATATCTCTCCACCTTTGTGCAAATTCCTTGAAAGATTTCAAGGGCTTTACCTCTATATTCCACAAAGTTAGTCTACCTAGCACCCATTTAGCCATTTCTATACTGCTACAAAAATGCATTTGCCAAATTAGTCCAACATTGAATTTGGGTATGGCTCAAATCATTATACGATCGAAGTGTTAATTTGGACAAGCTTTCCTAGAGGCAATGGATAAGGACCTTGTCATTTTGTGCATATACAACCATTTTGCAGATGAACATCTTGATGTGCGCCTGAAGGGATGGAGTACTTTTCTACTTTTCAAACTTAGGCATTTTGAATTTTGGTGAAAGGACCAAATCCAATTCTAAGATGAAATCTTTAGCATCGACACGACTATAAAGTTCAACCCCTTTTATAGCTTTTAATCTCTTCTCTAGAAGCTATAATTTTTTTTTAATTTTTGATTCAGTTGGCTTCTTGCCTTTCAATTGTCTTTTTCTTCTTCGTTATGGTCGGGAACAGCTGACTCCTCTTGTGCAGTTGTTGCTCTCAGTTTGCCCTTTGTGAAAAAGCATCAAGTTTAATATGGATGGCCTGTGGTATAGGCATAGTTTGTTAGTTTATTGATTGCATATTTTTTGCACTTTCTTGTTATGTGTCTTGTATGTTAGCGGGTTGTCTTTTAGCTTGCACTCCTCCAAATCCCCTAACAGAAGCATCGATAATAATTTCTAGCTGTTAGCAAGCTGGTTCTCTCGTTGTGAGCAATTCCATCAATCTTGTGACTTGTGCTTGGAGTTCTTTTTGTCTTTTAATCATGGCCTCTTGAGATTGACACTGACTTTCTTCCAATCTTTCTAGTCTTGCTAACTGGTCTTCGGCTAATTTTCTTGCTTTATATCAAGTATAGAACTGATGGGTGGGTGTTTTCGGCAAGTCTCTTTGAGTTTACAATATTGAAACCTTTAAACAAAAATTCCAATTTTTGTTGATTTAAATTTTTATTTATGAATTGATGATATTAATGAATAATATGTATGTATATGTCTATGATGTATGAATCATACAAATGTGAATGCAACTGTAGGAACATTTGCTTTACCAAAAAATTTCAAATTCATAAATTTTCATTAGCTTTCTGGAAGATTACACATTGTTGGTCATATGTGGATTACACCTAAGAAAGATCTCAACTTGCCTGTACTATTACTGAGCCTATTTTAGAAATTCATGTATAATAAGCCCATATTCTCCTACTAGATTAATCTGTGCTTTCAAGCCCTAGATCCTTTCCACCATTTTTCTTGATTGGGTGATAGCCAAATGGATTTATTTCATGAGATTATCAATGTACATTTGTCAGCCAATACTATTAGCTCAACTTTTACGTTCATTCTCAGCCCACTATAATTTATCATCCCAATACACCTTTATTTCTTGATAAGCTTAAACCCAGGCGCTAATCATCCTCTTGCTGGTGTAGTACTTGCCTCATTTTCTCAATTGCAAGGATTCCCCTTTCTTGGAGCAAATGGGATACTCTTTCTTGTTTTTCATTAAGTGCCACTCTGAATTGCTCATTTTTTCTATAGATCTTCTTAACTGGATGCGAGTGTCAATATGTGCCCTTCATTTTCTCTCAAAAATAGTTGCCCTAGCTTTTCCTTCTAAATGCTTGGCTTTCCATACTTCTAACTCTTTATGAAGCTTGTGTATTTATTCAGTCATCCTACTAGAGGTTCCACTTAAGCTCTTAGATATGCCAGTGAGCTTTATCTTCTTATTTTGCTCAATCCAATCTTATTTCATCAAATATGTGCCCTTCGTTCTCTTTCAAAAATAACTGCCCTAGCTTTTCCTTCTAAATGCTTGGCTTTCCATACTTCTAACTCTTCACTAAGCATGTGTATTTATTTAGTTATCCTACTAGAGGTTCCACTTGAGCTCTTGGATATGCCGGCGAGCTTTAACTTCTTATTTTGCTCAATCCAACCTTGTTTCATCAAATTCTACTTCTCTTCCATCCTCTGGATGTCTTTTTCTTTAGGCTCCATCTTTATTTTTAAATACATAACTTCTTTTTAAAGAGCTAGATTTTCATCACACAATCTTTTTTTCTCTCTCGTTACTTCTTCTTTTATTAGATCAACTTCGAAAAGCATAAGAGGCTTTGGTTGGATAGATACCTAGGAAATAACTTTATCTATACTAGGGGTAATCATGTTGCAGCCTCAGATACTCCTCCAAGCATTATACCTTAGGGTGGTCTAATTCATACAAGCATGTAACTTTGACTCATATCTTTCTCTCCAATGTAAAGCAGTCGGCTAAAGTGAGTTTCTATAACCTCCCCTTAATACTCAAGATCCACACTAGCTATATTAGAAGTCATGGGGTGAATTATCATGACCCATACTATCTTCAAACCAATAGTAATGCATATCCTATAGTGCCTCATATGCCAAGCAAAGGACAAAGAATAGATCACCACACTGATGCACAAAGGGTTTTGGTGAAAACGAAGGTACTCTCATGTTGTATCATTGGAGGCCAAACTCTTCAATGTTTCGA
The DNA here is from genome assembly GCA_038381835.1 of Adansonia madagascariensis. Lineage (NCBI taxonomy): Eukaryota > Viridiplantae > Streptophyta > Magnoliopsida > Malvales > Malvaceae > Adansonia > Adansonia madagascariensis. The sequence goes on from JBBYHL010428099.1 coordinate 15,553, forward strand.
TCCATTGATATTTATTTCCCAACATGGGCTATTTCTTCTTGATGAACTCTTAAAGAGGAATACAATGTGAGAAGTAGGGCTTGACCTTATTAGCACCTTTGCAGTGGAGGCGACTTCGGGCCCAAATGTATAATGACAATGTAATAGCAAAAATTTCCCATGACCTACTTTTTGACATGCAATAAGTGCTCAAATTATTTCAGCAAAAACAATAGGGGTTGGATGCATATTTCTCTGCAATCATTCAAAGAGGTCTACCACAGCTACTTCCACATGTTTGAGTATACTTAGGAAGAAAACTAAGCCATATATAGCTAAAATAAATGCATCAAGAGCTTTTTCCCTATCTACATGCACTCTAATATATTCTAGTAGAAATTGCTAAAAAATATCATCGATATTTTCTTTTTGCTCAATATATTGAAGGCCTGATCTAAAATCTATATCAAGAACTTGCCCTACTTTTTTTGAAAGCTTATTGGATTGCGCTCCTTATAATAAATGGGTCTTATTTCAAATGCCTTAACCGAGTAAAGCTAAGATTTCTTCTACGGTTGAGTCATGTCATGTTGATTGAATGAAAACACCAATATGAGAGATCCCAGAATTCTATTAAAGTTTAAACCAATTGTTCATCCATCTGTATTTTGAGCAAGAGAGCAATATATCCATACTTTTTTATGAACTGAGTCTGTTTTGCATGTCCCCAGTGGTCCTATATCTCAGCTGGTTCTTTTAGATTATTCTGTTGGAGATCCAAGTGTGTGATTTTCGGCAATTCTAACATGAAATCGTCTAGTATACAATCCTATGTTCCTTTTGATTCAACTCCAACTCATCATGGACCTCCTCAAATGTTTTGAAACAAGCACTATGTGTACTCATTTTGCCATAAAGTCTATTGAAAATTTAACTGAGGTGAAATTTTGGTATAAAGTAAGCATCCCTATATGCATATAAAAAATGCACCAAGAAAAGATTAAAAAAAGAAAAAAATAAATAAATTAGGATTCGTAAAAAACAATAAATCCAAATAATAGTAAAATTTTATAGGGAAGAATAATACAATAATAAATTATCTAAATAAACATAAATAATCAAATAAAAAGAGAAAAGAAAGAGAAATGTAAATTTATCCCTTCGTCTATCCCTAATTTTTGGTGACATCTGAAATTAAGCATGGTTTTGATTGAGAAGTTAGTAAGGTTCACTATATGAGGTTTAGGTTAGACCTCTAAATCGGTTCATAAATTATTTCCCGAACCCTAAATGGACTAACAAGTTACCCTATCCTTACCTATCATGAGTTTATATAAAAAATGATTCAACTCAAGTGGGAGTATCGTCCATACCTGTAACGACCCTAACACCTTAGGCAGGCATAGGAGTTACATCTGGTAGGTTTTTCACTGGCCCAAACAAAGGCTAACACCTTAGAAGCTAGAGTTACTTAACCCCTCCTAAAATATTAGGTCACCTATGCCCTCTCCAGAGATCTAGAAAAGAAACTATTGCACGTTTTTAGTATGTGCAAAAGGATAAACAAACCTTTTTATGACATAACATGGAAAACAAAACCCCTATCCTCAATTCCCAAAAGACAAAGGAAACACAAAAATAGATTATTGCACAATAAAATAAAAAAAAGATTTTTTGGTAATATTGGGAATCAAAATTAAATATTAGTGGAAATCGAATTAATCAAAATTTAGTTAACATGTAATTAATTGTAGGCCTGACTCTCAGCTAGTCCCCAGTGGAATTGCCAAGCAATCGCACTAGGGCCGGATACGAATCTTGACCAGCCCAACTTAAAAGACAGCTGCACCCCTTATTCCTATATATATCTATATATATCTATTATCTTGTCTTACTTTCGTGTTTGGGTTCACTCACTCGTCTTAACTCTAAATAGTCATTACAAAAAAACTATTTATTTTAGAGTTGCCACTAATCTATTTTGGCTAGGTGAGATTGGTCACTTGTCAGAGTTCATATTTCTAGGGTTACGAAACCTATAGAAACAAACTTTGAGATCGGCATTAATACCAAAGTTCGCATGAAAGGATATGAGAGTCGGTTACAATCACGAGTAAGGATCAATCCTTCTCATGATGCCTGAAAATTGATACCTTATCAATTATGAGTTAACTTAAATTTGGATTTTTATTCTATTTCCATATGCAATATTTCATTATGATTCCCATTTATCAAAATTTTCCATATTCCCAAATTTACTATTCTACTAGAGAAAATTAGGTTTTCAATATTTTTAGAAATCAAAATATCTTCTGCACCCTTTCGAAGAATAGAAGAACACGAAAGTTTTTATTGTTCTCTTTCATATCCCATTAGTGAGCCAGAGGAGTACGAAAGGTTTTAAAAATTAAAATATCTTTTATACCCCACTGGAGAGTTGAAGGAATACAAATGGTTTTATTTTATGAAAATTGAAAGATCTCAATTTTTTTTTGAAAAGGATATCCCATTATCAAAATAATTCGTAGAACCATCTCATATTTTGGGAGAAATTCCACATATTATTTTAACTCAGAGACATTATTTTAATTTTTAGAAATTCCAATTTTATTAAAAATATTAATATTTATCCTAAGACTTAGTTTCAATTACACATATGAAACTAGACTTAAAGGACTCGAACATGGTCGATAAGATCAAAATGTCCTTTAGAGTACTTATGACATGAAGGTATCCTAGTAACTCTAAAGAATTTAGTTTTAATGCAAAATAACTAAAATGCCTCTGGGTATACTTTTGATATGAAAGTATCTCGCTTACCCTAAAAGACTTGGTATTATCATAAAAAAATATGAACCCAAAGGTCACAAAAAGCATTTGGCCAAACACCTATGGCTTTGAAACAATTTTTTTCACTTTTGCAAATTAGTCCCTAAACTTTTTAAAATTAAAAAAGACCCAAAAATCTAAAAAAATTATGTTTTAACATGATAAAATGCATAAAACATATCCCTAGGTGTACATGAAGGTTTCGGACAAAGCTTGGAAGGCATAAAAATTATTTTTCATTTTTAAAATTGTCCCTATATTTTCAATAATTAGAAAATAACTCCAAAATCATCAAAAATTCACGAAATTAACTTATACTCATACAATCAAGCTTGGAACTACTGATCCAAAGCTTTAAAAAATTCTACAAAATTATTTTTTTAGTCCCTAGAACTTCCAAAAATCATAAAATAACATAAATCATCATAAAAATAACAAATAAAATTAAATCAAGGCCATCATGGATTTGAACCAATACCATAAAAAAACAAAATCACATATTTCATATTTTATATATTTTTAAATTGAATATTCCATTTTTACTCACTCAAACAATGCTCTGAACACCAGAGTGTGCAATTTAACCTCATGCTGAGCCACAAGCAATGCCTCGAAAAGCATAAAGAGCCACAATTTTGTTGAACATGTGACTTGAAGATCGCATCCGTTTAACCTCTGATCAGATTTTTTATTTATTATCTATCATTTTTCTACATCTTTTTTTTATTGTTTACAACATTTCCTCACCCATATAAAGAACCCTTTACACATCTTTATGCCATTAGGTATTGACTCATAAATTGTTTAGCAACTTTTACAACAAGTTAATATGAGATAAACAAGGATAGCTTCATTTTAAACTCTTTCTATGAGAAATTTTAAGGCTGCCTAAACAACGTACGTGCTTTTCGTTGCACTAATTCCATTGTGTCATAGGAACACACAATTTGTAGTTAAAAAGTTTAAAATATCTATTTTTGAAAAAGGTTAAATTCCTTAAATTATGAATTACCAAACATTCCTTCTTAATTATATTATTTGTTATTAATATAATATTTGAAGCCTACGATTCAAATACATTATGCATAACTTGAATTTTAAGTGTCAACATTGATATCAAAATATTAGTTCAATGATAAAAATAAACTTTTAATTTTCTGATTCGAAATCGGAAGGAATCTGTTGTTCTTCAAATAAAAGTTTACAAGTGTTTGGTATTCATTATTGAAGGAATTTACGTAAAGAAGCAAAGGTAATTTAAATACAATTCTTGTTACACATAAAATTTATGAACAATAAATTTTTAAGAAATAATTGTCGCAACGTACCCGAGGTGGATCCCCGTAGATCTATGGGTGCGTAAGACTTAAAATATTTTCTTGACTTAGAAATGTCTTCTTGATCGAGACTTTTCTTTTGCGATGTGATAAGAACAAGAATGTACAGATTCTCAACTTATGATACAGTGAAGGGGACCCTAATATGAATCACTCATCTTATTGGTCTCGGATGACCATCATGACATGGCCAACGCATGGAGTCACCACCGATCATTAGGGCTAGACATGATCAGATGCCTATTAAAACTTACGTTTTGAGTTACAAAACTCAAAACATCGATCCCCTGGTCTACGTAGTACAAAAATTCATTGTTGGGTTCGGGAGTTGGTTATGCACGATGAGGTACGAACCTCTTCACGATGCCCAAAATCAGTACCTTACTAGCTATGTCTTATCTCGATTTTGATTCTTTCGATCTTAACTCATCACTATTTCGATATAACCCCCTTTTAATGCATGAATTTTATAGAAATATAAATCTAGGTTTTGATGAAAAGATTTAATCTCATACACGCCCCGGAGAGATAGAGAATATAAAGATTTTCAATAAAAATAACCTCTGGATTTTACTTTGAAAAATGAAATATTCCACTTTGGGCACTGGAGAGATACCCACGCAGAATATTACTTTAGTTTTATT
>JBBYHL010428120.1:0-20339 GCA_038381835.1 Adansonia madagascariensis
TTATCAATTTATTTCATATCCGAAGAAATCTGATTGCATGCATAAGTCTCATCAATTTATTTCATATCAGAAGAAATATGATTCCCATACAGTAGTCTGATCAATTTATTTCATATAAAAAAAATCTGATCATTTTGTATTAGTCTTATCAACTTATTTTATTTCAAAAAAATTTAATTTTCATACATTAGTCATGTACTTTCAAATATAAATAAAACCTAAAAATTAGTCACGTACTTTCAAATATAAATAAAATCTAAAACTTATAAATTGTGAGACGTAATACGAAATCGCCACATGAATTGGAGATTTCTGAAAACAAAAAAAAAACAAAAAAAAACCAAAAATTGAATTTTTTTTTCATGGTGGGAAATCGCCATGTGATATGGCGATTTCCCAAGTGTTTTATCTGTCCGGTCACTTCTGGTCACCGGATTTTGCAATTGATTTGAAATTAGTTAGGAAATCGCCATTTCCTTTGATGATTTCTCAAAATAAGTTGAGAAATTACCATCCGATTTGGCGATTTCTCGACTAAATTGAGAAATCGCTATTTGAAATGGTAATTTCTCAATTAAATTAAAAAATTGGCCTATTTCAGTAAATAATATGATTTTAGCTTATTTTCGTAAATAAAAAATATATATTATTTGCATAAAAAAGCCTCTTTACTCTCTAAAAGTATTTTTTTAAAACTTTTAATAGCTATGTTCACATGCTGCAAAATGCTTCTTTGGTGTAGCGTGCGTTATATATACTAAATAATTAAAAAGTAAATTCATATTAAATAATAAAACATATATTAAAATTATATTTATATTAAATAATAAAAACATATTAATTAAAAATTATATTTATATATAAAAATAAATTACAAATAAATGATTTAAAAATTAAAAATAAATAAAATTTTAAAAATAAAGAGGTAAAAAGGAAATTACCCCTTCACTAGGGTCCAATAAAAAAATAAGGCTCCAAGGGGAAATAAACCCCACCATGGTTGCATCCGAGTACATTTGATGAGGTGCAATGGCAATGGGGTAATCCCTTACAAAAAGGCATTGGATCTTATTGAATTAGAGGCACAATGAACTGCAAAATGAAGCGTAAGTTATAAATTGCAAAAGGTTAATTACGATAATTTTGGATGACCATTTTAGCTTAATAAATGTATAATTAATTGTAATTGTTGGAATAAGTCAATTTTTATTAATGCAACAATTAAGGATTAGGGTTATGATATGATCTTTATATTACACTAGGGATATAAACCCGCGATGCGGGGTTGAGTTTTTAGTATATTAATATAATTTTTCTATAAAAAAAATTAATCAAGAATATATATACAAAAATTATATAGATATATATATATATATCCCAAATATTAAATTATGATATGTTAATTTGTGTGATATTTGATTTGTCATTATTTGTTTTTCATTATTTTTCTTTCATAATCCAATAGAATAACACAATCTCCAAAATTTACTTTTTCTTACCTTAAATAATATCTATCTCTATTTATATTTATCTTTATAAATCTATATATAATACTATATTTCTAACTCTTATCTATAAAAAAATAGTGGTATTATATATTTTGAAAAATTAATTATTTTAAGAGGAATTAAAATTAAACTATTGTTATTTGTTCTTAATGATTTTATTGTTTTAATTAGTGGTAGTGCTATATATATATATGGCAGATATCAATAGGCCAATTTTTGTGTATAAATACAAAATATGTATACCAATGTGTGGTTATTGTATGTAGATACATGGTGTGAAATACGTTGCACAATTGATATCCATAGTGAATGAGAAATTGTTTCCAAGACACTCACTTGAAGAGGAACAATGGTCGGGTGGAAGAGTTGGGTGGTAAGCAATCCCACATTAAAGATATGTGGCTTACTTATATAGTATATATTAACCAAGTTTCAAAGTAGGCTTGGGTCCCAAGGAGCACCTAGCTTTTGGCTTGAGGGTTGAGGTCTACATGAGATTAGGCCGTACACAAGTGTATGTGTCATGTCGTGAGCCTAGCCAAGCCTAGGCTTGGACTTGATTTCTTCACTTGAAATTTAAAATTTGTAACCAAAATTTTTATTTTTAAACAACTTTATCCAATTATTTGGATTTTAAATTTAAAATTAATTCTGTTTGATCCTCATTTTAATTGATGAAATTAGGTTTTTAACACCTATTGTCAACGTTCCACGTGCCTGGCCTTTATGAACTTCGGATTATCCGAAGGGCCAAAGCGCGCTCGACTTAAAAAATATTTTGATGTTTGACATGAAAGAGTAAAAGACCATCAGACAAATCGCTCATCCGACTAGTCTTGGATGGCCACCACGAAGTGGCCATAAACTTGGAGTCGCCACCAATCATTTTAAGTTAGGCATGAGCGGATACCTATTGAAAATAATACCAGAGATTCATTGTTTTGGGGTTCGGGAGTTGGTTCGTGTGAGGAAGGATTAGCACCCCCACAATGCCTGAAAATCGGTACCATCTAACTATATCTTGAATCTTGGTTTCCTTAGTTCCATTTTTATCATTATTTAAATATAATTCCCTCTAATGCATGAAATTTTGGTAAAGATGCAAGTCTAGGTTTTAAAGAAAATTTTATCACCTATGTGCCTTAGAGAGGTGAAAAACATAAGGGTTTTTGATGAAAATGATCTCCGGATAAGTTTTTTTTTTAAAAAAATTCAAATATTTCATGTCCGGCACTAGAGAGATACCGATATGAGATATCATTTTGTGATTTGGAAAATAATTTTTAAAGCATGAATGTTCGAGGTCCCTACAAAAAGAAACGTATTAGTAAGATAGGAAATAAAACAATAAATAAATCCACACAAAAAATAAACAAATAAAATAAAAAAGGTTGGTCAAAATGTATCTCGTAGTTGTCTTCGATTATTGATGAATAGCCGAGACAACAACGTTAAGACATTGTCAGATTCAATGGAAATTTGAAGAGAAAAAAAAGATTTCGATGACTCAAGGATGTCCTGGAAAAAAGTTTAAATTTTAGAAGGAATATGGAGAGCGGGGTTATGGTATCCCCTTAGAAGAGTGAGATTGGAGTATCCCCAAAGGTGAAAATTTGATGTCATATTGAGGTAAAAGTGGGGTTGGAGTATCCCCTCAGAGTAGTAGGGTTGGAGTGTCCCAAAAAATGAAGATTTGATATTGGATTTGAATTAAAAGTGGGGTTGGAGTATTCAAAAAATGGAGGTTTGATATTGGATTTACGATAAAGCGGGGTTGGAGTATCCCCTCAAAAAAATAGGGTTGAAGTATCCTCGAAAATAAAAATCTTCGATGTTAAAAGGAATTGGTCATATTTTTGAAAAAAGAGAATCTTTAAAAATTGAGAGCCAAAGTTTTTGCAAAAATGTTCCTCTTTTATTTAGCCTTGGTTTAAGTCTAAAGGGCTTAGGCGATGGGAATGAGTCGAGTAGATCATGAGGTGTTCGAATGCCTCAATAAGAGCATTTCAGAAATTAGGCTAGAAATAGAGGACAACATTGTATCGTTTCTCTTTCTGAATTTATTTTGTGCTCATCCAGAGGTCCCCAAGGTTAAATGAGGTACTGTTGGAAAGGTAACTCGGTGAGGATTAATGTAAAAATATTCCAAAAATCCTAAAAAATCACTTTCTAGGCGGAATTAATTTTTGAACTTCAACTTGTCTCGACACTAGCAGCGTGTATAGGGTAATGGTATGATGGACTTTGAAAAATCATTTTGGATTCATCCGAAATTGTTAAAATGCGAATAATACTTTTCAGGAAAGGGAATTTCATGAACTCTCTGTGAAAAATATTAAAGGGATTCAAAAAGGTTGTTTGTTGGGCTGAAACAGCCTAAATAATAAATTGCTCGCTAGATTCACGGGTTTTCGATGGCGAAGATTTGAAAAATTGTAACTATTTCATCCGAGATGATCTGAAGGTAAATGAGATATCATTGGAAGGGTAATTCAAAGGGAAAAATACCAATAAATTCTAGATAAATCATATTTGATTTTTAAATAATTTTTCGAAACCAGACTGCTGTGCTACCAGAACAAAACAGGGGAGGTGTTCAGTTTTTTTAGTTATTCATTGGGTTGAGCTCGGGCCATGGATGCTCGAACATCCGTGACTGAGATGAGGGGGTGACATAGGTGTCACGAGTTCATTCCACAGTCCTGGAATAGTTTGCGATGATGAAATAACCCATTAACCATGCCATCATGAGGATGTTTGGCTAAGGACCAAGGATTCACATTTTCAACAAGAAAACTTCATTTCATTTTTTTTTGAAAACCAGCATTCTTATACTCATACTTCCATGAATCTAGAACTGAATGCTTGCTTTACCCCCAAGTTTGGAAAATCAACTTCATAAAAATCTTAAGACCATGTTATTCTTCATGTATGGGAGATAACATGTGCCTAACTTGGAGAGTACTCTTTGAAATCGGGTTTTCCAGCAGTCAAATAAACATCTCAACATAAAGAAAGTGCCACAAACATGATATAGAACATGACAAACATGTATGCACAAAAAAGGATTGCATGGAGATGATAGATAGATGCATGAACATACTTAGGATGAACATGCAAAAAAAAGCATTTTTTTTTAATGGAACCTATTAAGCTGCTAGGAAATGTATGGGCATACCTATGACATGTTAAGATGCCTGCTTTAAACATAAGATGTAGGTGTGAATTTGGAAGGAACATGGCAAGGTCACATGGACAGAGGCTGTTATGGTAATGAAAATGTAAAGGGGACAACATGTAGACACTAAGAAAAACATCAAGATCCTAAACTAACGCAACCAAAGCCATAAAAATGCATGGGAGTCTTAGGTGGCCATAAAAACATAAAAGGGTTTACTAAGATGATGTTGATGACAAAATAGAAAAAGTACAAAAATCAAGGTAGAGGGGATATACCAAAAACTTGAACTTTCTTTTTTTCCAGAGTAGTGGCTATAGGCTTAATTTTTTCCTTCTCTTTGCTATTATTTAGCAAGAAAAGGATGAAAAGAAGTAGCCTTTCAGTGGTATGGTTGATGGTGAGGCTTTTTAAAGATCAAAATATGTGGAAAGTTGGGTTCTTGAAGGTTTTCCAGTGGTGGTTTGGGGTAGCTACAGGAATAGAGTATGGAGGTCAATGAAATAGTGTTTTTGGAAGTGTTTTTAGGGCTGAGAATGGTTGGAGGATTTGTGGGGATGGGTGAAGAGTTTTCTGGGATTGCTAGAGAGTTTTTTTGATAGCTGAGAGCCTTTTTTTCTGAGGTAGCTTCCTCTAAGATCCCCTATTCTTGGTTCAGCCCCCTTTTTAAAAAACAATGCAAAAGGCCTCATTAATTTTCCTTTTATAACAGGGCATATTTTTAACTGTCATGTTCAGTTGACTTCCTTCTTATTGGTTCTGCCATGCTGATCAAGGAGGCAGAAAGGCTATGAAAGCCTGCAAGCTGGAGATATGCCTGCCACCCTCTTACACCCATATATTTTATGAAAGTGACCTTTGTCATTAATTGTTTGGAGTCCAAAAATTTGTTAGAATCTGTTAATGAACCCATAGTTAAGGTTTGCAATATTATATGATAGTTTTTTGGTGCAAAAACATATTTAAATCAGATTTTGAATGGGTAATGCGAAATCTGAAAGGTGGCTCAAAGTAGCCAAAATGGCCTACATGTATCGATACATATCACTCTGTATCGATAATCAAGGCAAATTTTATGCATGAGTATCGATACATGGATATTTGTATCGATACTAAGAGCATAAATTATTTCCAGTCTCGGGACTTTAAGACCTGTATTAATACTCCATGGACTTGTATCAATACTTATGCTTGTATATCGATATATTTCACCAAAAATTGCAGTTTTAGCTACTACCAAGGCTTTATCGATACAATCATGCTAGGTATCGATACCACACCTTAGGTATCGATACCAAACCCTTATGTATCGATACTGCACATGGAAATTCAAAATTTTTGTAACGTGAAAGCCTTGTGACAGTGTTTAAGCACCCATATGACTCGTACATACTTAGGTTCCTCGAGTTGTCTTATCTTGGTCACAAAAAGAGGAAAATTACCCTGTTTTTGAATTTTTCTTTAAAGCGGTCCATAGGTATTTTAGGCCTTCCCAAAAAACTTTATCATCGGGCGACATCGTCCCCCAGCTTTATTTATATTTTTTTGATTTTGTCACCTTTTACCTAAGTCCTAAGACACTTAAAAACTAGTCCGGACAAAATGAGGTGTCTACACCTATAAATAGGTGTAAAATCAAAGAAAAAAAACACACAAAACATTCAATGCTTTCTTTTGCTCCTCTTTATGTTTTATTCTACTTCCTATGCTCTTTCAAGAAAGAATATTATCGCCTTCTAGTTTGCTGAGTTCTGGTTGTAAGTGCTTTCAACCACAACGTGACCAAGGAAACATAAGAGATATGTTGCGTATTCCATCAGACACCCATAGATGGGAAAAATGTCTTAAGGTCTAAGGTTCAACCTTGACGTGATTAGTGTAATTTCATTTCTTTGGATTCGATAAAATAATTTTCTGTGTATTTTGCCTGTAAATTTTATACTTTCAGTTAAATTATAGCTTAACAGTTTATTTGTGTACGAAGCATCTAGTCACCAACAATCTTAAGACATTGTTTTCACAATGGCTAAATCGAGTACTAATGTGCAAGTGGACCTGCTATGCAACTAAACCCGCAAAATGCAAGTGTGCTTATAGCACAGCTATCCTCGCATGCAACGCATATAGAAAAACTCGATAAGTTCAATGGGGTGAAGTTTAAAAGATGGCAACAAAAGATGCTGTTCTAACTAAAAACCCTACATTTGGCCAAGTTCTTGATGAAAGAGGCCTCAACTCTTCAGGAAAGAAAAACAAATGCTACAATTGTAGCTTCGATTAAGGCATGGAAACACTAAGACTTTTTATGCAAGAAATACATCCTCAATGGGTTGGACAATTTGTTATATAATGTACACAGTCCAATGAAGACAGTGTAAGAGCGGTAAAAGCCTTAGACAGGAAATACAGAATCAAAGATGTTGGCCCAAAGAAATTTATGGTTCGTAAATTTTTGGAATTTAAAATAGTTGACTCCAAGATTATGATCGGTTAAGTCCAAGATTTTCAGTTGATCCTCCACAAAATTAGTGCCAAGGGAATGGTGCTTAATGAGTCATTTCAGATGGTCGTATTAATTAAGAAATTACCTCCCTCATGGAAAAACTTCAAGAACTACCTCAAGCATAACAAGAAAGAAATAAAGTTGGAGGACTTGATTATTTGATTGTGAATAAGGGAAGACAACTAAGGTTCAGAGAACTGAGTTAGGGCTCAATCTTTTAAAGCCAAAACGAATATTGCAGAATGTTTGCCAGAAACCAATAAGAGGAAGAGTGTTGGTTCGAGTTCCTCCTAAGGCAATAAGGGAGCAAGTGTCAAAAAGTTCATGGGAACTTGTTTTGCCCACAATAAACCTAAACACGAGCAAAATACTGCCATCAGAATTAGAATAAGAATAAGAAAAGAAAAGCTCAAGCCAACATGGTTGATGAAAAATGAAATTGAGCTGGCCATTATAATGTCAAAGGTAAACCTAGTAGAAAACCCAAAGACTTAGTGGATTGATACTAATGTTACTTGTCATGTCTTTTATAATTGGAAGAGTTCGTCAAGTACAAGAAAGTTGCTTTTGAGGAGTAATTATTTATATGAAACTAGTCGGCTTAGAATGTTTTAGGCCATGGGAAAGTGGTGCTCAATATGACCTTTAGAAAAGCATTAACTTTGAGTAATGTTGTTCATACCCCCAAAATCCATAAAAACTTAGTATCCAGCTCATTATTGACTAAGAATGGATTTAAGTCGGTCTTCAAGTCTGACAAACTTGTACTCTCTAAATACAGGATGCTTGTAAGGAGGAGTTATCTTTGTAATGAACATTTTAAGCTCAACATAATGACTATTGTATCTCAGAATAAGAAAATGAATAAAATGAGTTCTTATTTGGTTTATTTGCTTGAGTTTTTTAATCTATGGTATGTTAGATTAGGTCATGTAAGCTATAAGACCTTGTAAAAGATTAGTAATTTGGACTTGTTTTCAAAAATTTGGATTGACAAAAATTACAAATATGAGATACGGGGAATCCAAATTTGCTAAGGGCTTTTTTATTTGGCAGAAAGGTGAAGGGAACCTCTAAATTTAATTCACACTGATATTTATGATTTAAAGTTTGTGCAAAACTAAAGATGGTAAAAGGTATTTTATTACTTTTATAAATGATTTGTGTGAGGTATTGTTATATATATTTGGTAGAAAGCAAAGAAGATTTCTTAGAAGCCTTTAAACTTTTTGAAACCGAGGTTAAAAATCAATTGATTAAGGAAATTAAGGAAATATAGAGTGATCAAGGTGGTGAATATGATTCATTGTTTAATGAATTCTATGCAGAAAATGGAATAATCTATCAAACCACTTATTCAACTTAACAAAATGGTATTGTGGAGCTTAAGAACCATACGTTGAAAAACATGGTGAATGCTTTATTAATAAGCTCGAAGTTACCTCAGAACTTATGGGGGAGGCTATTTTAATGGCCAACTATATTTAAATAAAATACTCCACAAGGAATTAGATGAGACACTTTACAAGTTCTAGAAGGGTCGAAAACCTTCCTACAAATACATAAAAGTGCAGATGTGTCTTGCTAAGGTAGAAGTTCCTTCGCCTAAAATAATCAAGATCGGACTCAAGATTGTAGATTGCGTATTCATTGGATATGGAAAGAACAATGTGGCTTATTATTTTCTTGTGTATATGTAGGAAAGCTTGACATTAATGTCAATATGATTATCAAATCAAGAAACGCTTCATATTTTAAAGATGTTTTTCCATACAAAGAAACACAAGAAAATAAAACTACAAAGAGAGCTCATGGTGACTCAAGTAGTGATCCACAAATGGATGAAGAGGAACAAATAAAAGCTCAAAGGAGTAAATAGGCTAAAGTTTTGAATATTTATGGTTTGGATTTTTTAACATTTTTGTTGAAAATAAACCTCAGACATTTAAAAAGGCAACGTCATCTCTAAAAGCACTATTTTGGAAATAGGCCTTTAATAACGAAATAAAATCTGTCATGCAAAATCATACATGAGAATTGGTAAACCTTCCTTATGGGCATAAGCCATTGGGATCCAAATGGATATTTAAAAGGAAGATAAAGGCAGATGAATCTATAGACAAGTATAAAGCTCGACTTGTTATTAAAGGCTACAAGTAAAAAAAAAGAGCTTGATTACTTCGATATATTCACAAATTATGAGAAAACATCCATTGGAATGTTAATAGCTATAGTACCTTCTTAACAATCTCAAGATAGCGAAATGAAACACTATTTTTTTGAATAAAGAGTTAGAAGAAAAAAATCTAGATAGAACTACCCGAAAGGTTTGCAATTCTAGGTAAAAAATAGTGTGTAGGCTTGTCAAATCGTTATATGGTTTCAAGCAAGCACCAAAACAATGGCATAAAAATTTTACAAAATAGTATTGTCAAATGGGTTCCACATTAATGAATGTGATAAATGTGTGTGCATAAAGTATATGGATAAGGGGTATGTCATTTTCTGTCTATACACAGATGATATGTTGATCTTGGGTAGTAATGATGAGATTATTAAAGCTACTAAAGCATGGTTAATCGATAAATTTGATATGAAAGATATGGGTGTAGCTGATGTGATTTAAGGAATTAAAATTTCTAAATCACAAGATGGCTTGGTATTGACTTAGGATCATTATGTGAGTGAGATCCTTGAGAAGTTTTATAAGAATAATACCGATATAGCCAAAACACCCATAGATTTAAATTTACATCTACAGAAAAATACTGGTGATGCAATATCTTAATTTGAATATTCACGTATAATTGGCAGCTTAATGTATCTGATGAATTGTATAAGACAGGATATAGCTTACTTTGTAAGCAAACTGAGTATATTTACAAGTAATCCTAAACAGGATCACTAAAGGCTATCATGAGGATATTTAGATATTTGAGATACATTTTAAATAAGAGATTGCACTATACGAGATATCTGGTTGTACATAAAAGATACAATGATGTAAATTGGATATCAGATACTAAAAACTTGAAATCCACTAGCATATTTGTCTTGATTATTGGAGGAGCTGCAGTGTCTTGGAAATCTTCTAAGCAAATATCTGAGTTTTTACTTTAGATAAAGCAATAGAAGAAGCATAGTGACTTCGAAACTTTTTAGAAGATATTCCATGTTGGTCAAAACTTGCGCTGACAATATGTAAACATTGTGATAGCCAATTTGCAATTGGTAGGGCATACAGTTACTTGTATAATGGTAAGTCTCGACACATTCATGAAAGATACAATATCATAAGATAATTGTTCTTAATAGGATTATCTTTATTAATCATGTAAAATCAAAGAATAACATTGTGGATCCCCATACCAAAGGCTTAACTAGAGAGTAAGTTGATAAATCACTGAAAAGAATGAGACTTAAGCAAATAAATTAAATGTTAGATAATGGGAACCTAAACTAGTTGATTGAAGATCCTAAGATCTAGGTTTAAAGGGACAACTGATTTATGTCAACTTAGTGTGAGCACTAAAAGAGTTGAAACTCTTACCCATTCCTATGGTGAACTAGTGCTACCTACAAGAGAGTTAGGATAAACTATGCTTTTAATGATCCTTATAGCTTGATAAAATCAAATGGGGTCTTGCAAGATATTTTTTATAAGAAATCACCTATGTGAGTGTGAAATGTGGCTATTTTTATGAGATTTGATAAAGCTGAATTCTCTAAGGCACTGTTAAAAACCAGAACATATTTGGGGCCAAAATGAACAAAACCATGAAAGCCAAGGGTTTTCGAAAAGAAATTATGTGACATCTACTCTTTTGGTTTAAGAAAAGTTGAATAATTCAAGACATCAAGTTCACTAGTTAGCCAAGCAAATTCGATATCTATGGAAGGTTCAAAGCTAAAAGTTACCGATCCTAATGCAATAACTCATCAAGTTATTCACTTTCATTCTGAGTTATTTTGTTGTTTTAATAAAAAAATTTCTATTTATGTGGGGGGATTGTTGAATATCAATAGGCCAATTTATGTATGTAAATACGAAATACATAAACCAATACGTAAGTTATCATATATAGATATAAGATGTGTAAATACATTGCACAATTGATATCCGTGGTGAATTAGAAATTGTTCTTAAGATACCTATTTAAAGAGGAAGAAGGGTGGAAGAGTTAGATGTTGAGCAATCCCAAATTAAAAATATATGGTTTTCTTGTGTAGTATAAATTAGCCAAGTTTCTATGTTGATTGGGCCCCAAGAGGCACCTTAGTTTTTGGCTTGAAGGTTGAGGTCTACATGAGGTTGGATTACACATACGCACATTGTCATCATCAAACCAAGCCAAGAGCTGCTTGGGCTTAAGCCTAAAGGTCAAGTGGACTGGGCCTTATCTTTTTCCTACCAAGGTTATCGGTAATTAAGCCTGATCCAACCCAAATATTATCTATATAAGATATTTTAGCTAGAAAAATCTTTACTCAGATTTCCTAATTTTAGATTTAAAATCTACATTCCAAATTTTTTTATTTTTAAACAACTTTTTCCAGTTGTTTGGATTTTAAATTTTAAATTGTTTTATTTAATCCTTATTTAACTGATAAGATTAGGTTTTTAACACCTATAAATAAGTGAAAAATCGAAGTAGGAAAACACACCAAAATTTCACTGTTTTCCTTTGCTTCAGTCTATGTTCTATTTTATTTCCTGTGTTCTTCTGAGAAGAACATAACCAATCCCTAGTTCACTGTGTTTCGATTGTAAGTGCTCTCAACCATAAGGTGATCATGGAGACTTGGGATATGTGTTAAGGACTTTATCGAGCACACTTTAGATAGGGAAAAAATGTCTTAAGGTCAAAGGTTCAAACTTGATTAGTGTGATTTCAATTCTCCGAATTTGGTAAAATAATTTACTTTTTTTTTTGCTGTAAATTTTATACTTCTAATTATTAGTTATAATTTAATGGTTTGTTCACGTACACGATATTTAATCGCCAACAATATATATAGATATATAGATATATATATATATATATAGTGAATAGGTCATTTTTCGTTTTACATGCAAATAGAAAGTGTCTTAACAATTAATTAAGAAATAGGAATTCATAATTGTATTAAATGTGAAATAATCAACGTAATTAAAAATAAATAAAGGTCAAATTCTCAAAACCAAATCAAACTTATTTTGTTAAATACCAAAATGATCCCTATTTATTTTAGTTAGGAACTGAAAATATATATATATATATATATATATATAGAAAATAAATTATTATTGGAACTAAAAAGTAAATCATTTCATAAAGAGAGAAAAGAAAGACAAAAAGCAAGAGAAAAAAAATAAAAAAAAGAAAGTTTTTGAAAAGCGTTTAAAACACATAATTAATAAAGTCAAAATGTGATAAAAGAAATATAAGAAATATAAGAGTATCATGTTAGACTTTATGTGGCCACATATATTTTAATTAATATTGAGGTGATATTATCTAGTAAATCCTATTCAGTTTAACTACTCTAGTGGTAAGAGTTAAACTCTACTTTATTAACTAATTAGAATACAAACTCCTTGATAGTAGGATACGACTCTAATTAGTCTTCTAGTATAGGTTTCTAGTCTAGTCTATATAAATTACCTATGCACTATCATAAGGTAATTATCAAGAAATAAATGAAATAGACTGAAGGCTTATCTGGGGTGTTCATCTTCATTTACTTAGAGCAAGGTCGCGTTCTTGATCAATGATGGCTAGAGGTACGTTTCTTAATTTAAATATTACATGTGGCATCAGAGTTAGGTTTTCTAGCCTTATTCTTCAGATTATCCAGTGAGATTCATTAAAAATGAATTTTTTTCATGCATGTATTGTTTATGCATAAACGATTAAATAATTCGTATTAAGGATAAACAAGTTATAATAAATACAGTAAAAGCACGAAATTGAACTTTTAACATGCTATGATTAATTTGTAATTTGTATTTACGTATCAAAATATATTTTACGTATGTACCATAAATTTGTTTGTATATTATGTGTATTAAAATTTCAGGAAATTCTTGATTAATTCATGAAAAACCAAGATTGATGAAGGATTTTGATAGTATAATCATCTATATATGTTATTGAGCCTTAAGATTAAAAAAAAAAGATGATTAAAACAAGAAAAATTTATGGCATATTGAAACGAGTTTGATATTATTCTATAGAATTCAAGTAATCTTGAATGTTTGATGATAATTTTTATGTTTTTGATCAAAATTGATGCATGGGTAATGTAAATCTAGCATAAAATCATGTTTTTAGGTCTTTAATTACATGAAATATGGATTAAAAACACGAAAATATGAGAAAAAACAAGAAGTAGACTCGAACAGGTCAGAAAAATCCAGTCGGGTTGTGCCCGATCGGTTGGAGGAAGACTGTCCCAATCGAATCCTATACTTGCAAGTGGCTTACGTGTGTCGTGCATGTGCCACCGTCTTGGGGTCTTTTTTGCCCTAATTTTTCCACACTCAAATATTTTATGATTTTTGATATTTTAATGATTTTTTTGGATTTTTTAGGTCATGTAAAATATTTATTATTTAATATTGGTGTTTAATTGAATGATAAATATGTTTATCCATAAATAGTCTATAATTTTATTTCATGACAAAATATTTTGGCAATAAGTACTTTTCTTAAATAGTGTTTGAAAAATCCGCACTCTCAATTTAAAAGTTAAGTGCATATATGTATGATAAAGTTTGTATTGAAATTATAATGTAAATATGCACATCTATATGCCATGAAATAAATACATTCTGATATTGTGCATATTTTTATGTGACTTAGGAGCATGTCATATATTATGTCATAATTTTTTAAATCAGTTATAGTATGATAATTAGAAATTTCGTTGTCAGTATGTAAATTTTTTCTACATAAAGAATCAATATCATTATTAAGGATCTAAATTGCTAGCTTGGTATTAGCCAAAGCATTTTAAGTTATATGATTTAGATAAATTGGTAGTTATTTAAAATAACAAATTTTTCTTTAAATAACTAAATATGGTAAACATCAATAAAATTTTATGCCATGAATTTATTTGGTATATATTTAAGTTATTCAATCATGTATGCAATTATTTATGGTATACATATGTTATGTCATTATAAAGAATTTAAATCAATTACTTGGGAATAATCATAGCATCTTAAGTTTATTGATTTAGTTAAATTAGTAGTTATTGAAAGTAAAGTTTTCTGTAAATAACTACGTACGGATGATGACATTAATATATAATTATTTATGCTATAATTGCAATAAGTTAGCATGATTTAATATTATATTCTGCTGCAATTATTAATATGCAATAAAGAAATCTGCATATATTAAGAATGACATTATCAAAGTTTTAAATCTCTAGCTTAAGAGTAGCTATAGCATTTTAAGTTGGTAGATTTAAATGACAATTGATAGTTTTTTAAAATAAGGTTTCCTTTAAATAACTACATAAGAAAATAGCATCGATAAGTTATTATTTGTCATATGCAATAAGTTTTATGCATACATGTCGGATGTTAGTATTAAGTTCTAAATCATTAACTTAAGAGTAGCCACAACATCTTTAGTTAATTGATTTAGATAAAATAGTAGTTATTTAAAACTACATAAACAAAAATGACATCCATAAAGTGTTGGACCATGAAATTAGTTATTTGGGCCCATAGGGAAATAATTAGTTTTGTAAAATGGTTAAAGGATAAAATAATATTACATTAAAGTTAAATTTTCTAGGCCCACAGGTATGGATTATTTAATTTTAGTGTTTTAAAGTTATTGTTTCATCATTAAAGTTATGTAAATTCATATGTTTGATGTACCTTTACCCACATGAAGGTTTGGATTTACATTTAAATATAAAGTATTTTATTCAATTAAAATATAGTTCCTTGCATTTTGCAGCAATTTCTACTATTATGATTAATGAGGCTACTGGAATGAAATGCTATTTGGTGATGAAAAATTACTCCAGTAAAGGAGTAAATTAAGTTATATTTTGGTATAAGGACCTTGATTTAGCATTTCGGGTGGACAACTTGTCCTTAACGAATGGAGTGTGCAAGAGGAAAATAGATTTTGATGTATAATGGGAGCAATCTAACCATTTAAAGATGATATACATCAAATCCTATATTAGTAAATCCATTTGGATTTTATCCTCATTGTTATAAGATCAGGGATTATTGTAAAGCCACTAAAGACTAGATTGTTAAATCTGATAAGGTTTTGGCTATCACCCTAATAAGGAAGCTTTCAGGAATAAAGTGCAACAATTCTAAAAGTTATGCATGAGCATATTATGGGATTTGAGAGATGTTGCTAGACTTAAATCTTCAAAATTGAGTTTTTTCGAGTAAATTTCTTATCACTTTCATATTCAACTTTTTTCCTAGTAAGTATGACCATGAAAAACACATATAAAGAAAATGATCTATTAATGAACTCTCAGTTATAAGTGTTCAATAGGAAAAGAGTTTAAACAATGAGAAACTAGATTCAATTAGCCCAGTAACTCAAGGTAAAAAGTGATAAATAGGTAATGAAAGTGAAGAAGGGAAAAATGCCAGTAAAGAAAATGGCATCAAGTTATTCAAACACGTAAGGAAATATTGCCTAAAGTATAAAAAAGACTAAAAAAATAAAGGTAAAATCATTTTTGTATAAATCTCTTTTGGTGATGTTCCTAATAATATATGGTGGTTAGACTTATGTTCAATAAATTATAGGATATAATCATTTAAGGTTTCATAAAGTCAAGAAGCCAAAGGAAAAGTTGGAGGAACATCTATTATGGAAATCACTATGGATTATCAAGATCACTTTGAAATCAAGATTTGTTTTAAACTTTAACAAGGTTTTTATCTTTTGTTTTGGAAATTTTCTTCAATTAAAGGAGTTTTGAATTTAAATTTTTAAATTCTGATGTTGAAATTTCAAAGAAAATTTTTATTAGATTTTTAATCATTAACTTGGATCAGGATTGTGAGAATAAATTTGTTAACTCTTTATATGATTTCTGGTAGTAAAGAAGTGCTATAGATAAAACTCCTTAAGAGTTATGGCATAAAGATTGTGTCACATCTCCATATAAAAATTTAGGAGAATTGACAATGTTAGAGTTCTTGAAACTCTTGAGTTTGACATTTAAGTTAGTTGAATTGAGGAAAAAATAAACTAACAAGTCCACAAAAGGGAGTTAAAAAAAGCACTATAATATTTAAATATCATGCACCTTCCCCTAAGTTTATGGATTAATGCATTAAAATTACTGTTGATGTCTTTATTAAAGTTCTAACTAAATTATGTTCTAAAACTTTCTTAGAATTATAGAATAGCTAGCTTAAGACATTTCAAACTTGGGCTGTCCAATTAAAGTAAATGTTTATAACCCAAATATAAAAAAATTGGATCCAAGAATAACCGACAGTTATAGGCTATGCAATTAACTTAAAGGGGTAAAGATTTTAAATGTCTCTCATATTCAATTAGAATTGTTGAAGCTAGAAATGCTAAGTTTCTTATGGATCATGAGTCCAATGGGAGTGACTTTCCTATTAAGGTTGATATTGAGGAATAAATTATTTAGATTGATCTTTTGTAAAGGACTTAATTGTTTCTCAAAATAAACATACAGAATTAATTTGAGAGCAATCAAATCAAGTACAAATTTTACAATAGATCATTAATCTCAAGACTAAAGGTGTATAATATATGTCCAAATGATTATAGAATTAAGAGATCCAATGGGTAAGAAACTAGCAATTTCTATGACTTGGTTGTATACTTATAAAAGCCTAATTTTGATATTAGATATAAAGATGATCTAGTTTTCATTAACCATGAATAGTAAAAATTTCATACTTTGGCATAAAACTATGATAAAAGAGATGAAATCAATGGCCAATGATCTAATCTAGTAACTCGTTAAGTTACCATTTGGTAATGTTATACGATATGAGGTTAGACTTGTGGATAATGGTTTCACTAAAAGGAGGTATTAATTACTATAGAACTTTCTCTCCAATTTTTTTTGAAAGTTCAATTAAGAATTATTATATCTTTTGTAGCTCATTTTTTATTGAGAGTTACATTAAGTGGTAGTGACAACAACTTGCTTGAAAAGGGATATTGAGAAAAGGTATACATGATTCTACTTGGAGGTTTCTTTGAAAGATCAATATATAGACTAAAACAAACATCCCACCAATGGTATGTAAAGTTTAACATTTACTAAATGTTGATAATTGTTTATACTTTAAAGTCGGTGAGAGTAAAGTTATAATTTTAGTCTTATATGTTGGTGATTTTTTTTCTTGCAAGAAGTGATTCAGCTTTGTTGCATGAGACAAAGTTTTTCTTTCTCAAAACTCTGATATGAAGAATTTGTGTAAAACTTCATATGTCACAGGCATAAAGATTCATAGAGATAGGTCTGAAAAGACATTAAATCTATCTCAGGAAGCCAATGTCGAGATAGTGTTAGGAAGAATTAGGATACAAAGCTATTCACCTACAAGGGCGTAAATTGTAAAGAGGATATTTCAATTTGAGCCAATATCTCAAAATAATTTGGAAAAGTAGCATATGAAAGTCATTACATATGCATATAGTATTAGATCCTTATATATGATTAAGTTTATGAGAAACTTGACATAAGGTTTATAGTACAAATGCTTGGTAGATATTAAAGTAATCCTGGCTTTCGACTATAAAAGTTGCTAAAGGAATTATGTTATAAAGTAATATCATAGGTAATAAGGTTGAGATATTTTATTTCCAGTTTGAGAATCATCAACAAGGCCATTAAAGATCTATTGTGACAACTATTAGGTAGTATGCTTTTCTAAGAATGATAAAAGTGGGAGCCGTAGCAAGCAAATGGATATAAGGTAGCTTGTTGTTAGAAACTCTATAAAGAAGCAAGAGATGGATATCTAACACATTAGTACATGTTTAATGATAGCGGATCCCATAGCTAAAGCATTGTTGACCAAATAGTTAAAAATTCATATGGATCATGTGAGGCTAGTTAAATTTTCTCAAGATATATTTTGGCTTCTTTGATTGTGTTAATTTCACATTCTTAGAGTTTATAGACATGTTTTAGTTTGTGCACATAAAGTTTACATGTCAAGTGAACCTTGAATAATTATAGAAAATTTATTCATAAAGTATTATCTCATAAAGTGCTCTTTTAGAGATGATCATGCATTGTAATACATAGATGAGAATATTTGGATTATAATGCTACAACCATGAGTCGTGCACTGTGAATCTTTAATTGAATGAGAGTTAGGTTAGAGTAACTTATGGCCATATTAAAGTTTGGATTTGAATATCACCTATTTAAGTTCTTGGTTTATCATATAGGCCAAGTGGGAGAATATTGGATTTTATGTGGCCCACATAATAATTAAGTAGACTGAGATAAATATTTTAATTAATATTGAGATAATATTATCTAGTAAATCCTATTGAGATCAACTACTAGAGTGATAAGAGTTAAACTCTACTTCAGTAACTAATTAGAATACAGAGTTATTGATGGTAGGATATGACTCTAATTAGTCTTCTAGTATAGGTCCCTAGTCTAGTCTATATAAATTACCTGTACACCATCATAAGGTAATTATCAAGAAATAAAAGAAATAGACTAGAAGGCTTATACGGAGTGTTCATCTTCATGTACTTAGAGCGAGGTTGCATTCTTGATCAACAATGACTAGAGGTAAGTTTCTTAATTTAAATATTACATATCATATAGCAAATATCTAATTGTTGCTTAAATTTATTAAATTTAAAATATCTAAATCATTCCTATTTACTAGTCTGAAAATATAATATTACATAGATATAGATTAAAATCCAATTGTTCAAAACGGCATTTGAATGATTTAAGAGTTAATAATTTGGTCTTGTAACATTATCATATACTGTTGTATATTTTCTTTTCCTAAACATATCATGTTCAAAGTTTAGAATTGAGATTTTTTGAATTTAAAAGTCTCTGATTTTTTAAGAAGATAATATAAGCTTGAGATAAATAAGAAGTCATTGTTTTTTCTTTTTGCAGTTGAATAAAAAAAAATAAAAGATATTAAGATTCATGTTTGAGTAAAAGGAGAGCTTCTTATGTGAGTTAAATTCTTTTCAAATCGAAAAATATGGACTTTTGAAATAATATTCTATAAATAATAAATCCAATTAACATGTTGTCTTTATTTAAATTTAAATGCAAATTCTTTTTGTTTTTCATTGGATTTCCAAATGCACAAAAATGGAAAAATGAAAGTATAAACTGTCTGAAATGTCAATATACCAATTTATTCAACTTCAAAACCCAAAGAAAATTTCTATCGCGATACAACTTTCTTGGAAAGAAAATATATATATATATATATATATGTACACACACTATATCATGGCAATTCCACTATGCGATTGTTTAAGAAAAAATGTGAATAAAATTTATTTTAAAAAAACTTTAATTAGTAGGTAATTTTTTCATAGAAAACACAAATTTTTTTGAGTTTAATGAATTGGAATTGATACCAAACTTAGTCAATTCCATTATATATAGAGAGAGAGAAAGAGAGATTGATCGGGCTACCATCAAAATCACGGTTAATAGATCCAGTAAAATTAGAATTGTTTGTAAAGTCTCACAAATTGTACCGGATGGAAGATTACCCTGCTATTATCCATCAACTTGGCATGACTGATGCAATCAATATTTAGCATTAATGAAAATGCACATTTTCAAAACTAAAAAAAATTGTTTTAGATTTAGGATTTTGACACCACCTTATTAGACCTGTTCAAGGGCCGGGCTATCCGTCTAAGCCCGAAAATCCACCCGATATTTGAGAGGGTTTGGACAAACACATTAGGCTCGAAAAATAGGCTTGGATAAAAAAAAATAGACCCGATTAAAAAATGTTCAACTTTCAAAGCACGAGACCAACCTGGCCCAGCCCATTTTACTATTTTATTATATATGTTTATTTTATATTTTATGTATTATGTAATTTTTATCATATAAATAATATATATAATATTATAGTGTAAACTTTAAAAACTAAGTTAAATTA
>JBBYHL010428130.1:0-20336 GCA_038381835.1 Adansonia madagascariensis
CTTACTAACACGTTTTCTTTTTGTAGTGATTATTGTGCATTCATATTTAAAGTTCATTTTCCAATAAAATTTACAACGTGAAGTTTCGTGTTGGAATCTCACCAGTGCCTAATAGGAATATCCAAAATTTCAAAACCTAATCCAGACATTATTTTTATAAAAATCCCTATATTCCTCACACCTCCGAGGCGTATAAGTGATTTAATTTTATTTTTAAAAAAATAAGATCTACAACTTACAAATTTTCATGCATTTAAAGGGGATTATATCTAAATAATGACTAAATGGAACTGATTTAGTCGAGACCGAAGTGAGACATAGTTAGTAGGTACCAATTTCAAGTGCTATGGGGGTGCTAATCCTTTCCCATGTGTAACTAACTCCCAAACCTAACCAACGAATCTTTGGACTTTGTAGAACTTGAAATCGATGTTTTGATTTTTGTAACTCAGAATATTGTTTTCAATAAGCATGCGATCCTGCCTAGCCCAAAATGGTCGATGGTGACTCCAAGTTTATGGCCATATTATGGTGGCCATCCGAGACTAGTTGGATAAGTGATTCGCTTGACGATCTCTCCCCTTCATATCACTATGCCTAATTCAAATCCCAATCATGGGACAACTTAAAAGCTCAACCTTGACTAACCATCATTTATTTTTAAGTCGAGTACGCTAAGCCCTTTAGGTCATCCAAAGTTTTAAAGGAAAGCACATGGCGATAGCTTGGCAACTCCACTGGGGACCTAGAGAGTTAGGCCTATGACTAGCTAACCTTTGCCGAGAAGATTACCTTATTAAAAGTAGAAAATAATCAATTGAAAATGGATCTCTACCTTAAGGATGGCGAGATGAGCACAGCTGTCAAGAAAAAAAACCACCTCAAGGAGGATCTTGAGAGCTTGAAAAGAGACTATGTGGCCCCTTACAAAGCAAGCAAGTCCCGAAGGCTTGGAAAATCATTGGTCAACTAGAGAACAAAAATTACTACTCTCGAGAAGGAACTAAACCAATGGAGAGAAGCTACTAAGGCCAATAAGGAAAAGCTTGTTAGCGCCCAGGCTCTTACATCAACTTATCAAAGGAGGAATGAATGGTTAGAGGCCCGAGTCTAGGATTTGAGAGCAAACTAATCCGAAAATAAAGTTTTGACACTCAGAATCCAAGACTTAGAGCATTTTCTTCAAGCTCGCCAAGATCAAGTCGATGCACTAGTGAGAGCCTCCGAACAGTGGGAGCAAGAATGGCTTCAAGTGGTTAATCACGCACGCCAAAACCATCAAGACTATCATTGCCATCTTATAGAATAGATTCAGGCAGCTCAATTGGAGGTCGAGAACATAATAGATGTAGCTCGATCTTTAACACGTGATATCTTGCCCACCAAAGCCCACAAGCAAGAGTTGTTGTATTTTTTAGACTATATAATCAAGTAATGTAATCATGTCAGGCACTTTCGAATGTAATTACATGTAATTAAGACATTTTGTTGCTTTAATGAAATATGCTATTGGTGGAGCTATCCCTTTATCTAATTGTCCTTTTGCATTTGCATAATTAACCTAATCCTTTCATGGTTTTTATTCATTCATCCTCATTACATCAAACATATGCATGAACATACCATAAAGGTCTAATCCAAAAATAATTTAAAGTAAAGGTGATCCAAAACATGGAATCTATAGTTCGCCATCAGTACAACACCCGTAATCATCGAAAAGCGATGGAAAATGATCACCAGACCTACATAAAAAGGCTCAAACTCATGCACAGATAGTCTTAAGGGCAGGCACTATGTAAAAATGAGGAACTTCAAGCACAAATCGCTAACCTAACTAAATTTTTGTCCAATGTATTAAAGGACAAGGGTAAACGAGCACAATCAAGATGGGGAAAAAACTGACCCACCGTGAAAGCAATTTGAATGGTGGTACTGAGGCCACCAATGTTTAAGAAGGGGTACTACATGGGCAGCAACCTCTAGCAACGAACGTCCCACCATCTCAGCCATTTATTTATGTCAATCTTACAACAATGTCCCACTTAATTCAAGGATTTTAAAGCGCTGGCTCTTCACTGTTAAGGCGTATAGTCCTAGACCTCGATGAGCACATGGAGAAAGAAAAGGCAAAAAAGCCCTTGAAAAATGATGAGGACATAGACATGTATCACTCATTAAAGAAACATCTTCGAGCGGTGGAAGGAAGTAACAAATTTAGAATCGTAGACGCAAAGTCATTAGGGCTAGTTTCGAGCCTCATCATCCCACCTAAGTTTAAAGTGCCCGATTTTGAAAAATACAAAAGGACTATTGACCTTACTACCCACCTTTGCATGTACTATCATAAAATGGTAGGACACAAAGAGAATGAAAAGCTGCTGATCCATTGCTTCCAATGCAGCCTGATTGGGGTAACCCTCTAATGGTACATAGGACTTGTTCTTGGAAGAATTTAGACATGGGCAGACTTAGCATGCGCATTCCTTGAACAGATAAGCATGTGTCTGATTGGGTTGTGAATCGTCTTTCTCTCATGAACATGGAGAAGAAATCTTTCGAGAGTTTTAGATAGTATGCTCAGAATAAATGTAAAAGGCGACTCAAATTCACCCTTCTCTAATTGAAAAGAAATGATAGTTATGTTTGTTGGCACCTTACGAGCTTCTTACTACGAAAGGCTAGTAGGAAATGCCATGAAAAATTTTACTATTATGGTCATATCAGGTGAAATGATTGAGAACGCCATCAACAACGATAGGATGTCTATAAAAGAAGCATCTGGATTAGTCAAAAAAATAGAAAATAAAGGTAAAGAGAGGGAAGTGAATACTGTAGGTGAGAATCATGTAAGGTTTAATCAAAGCTACATCTAGCACAACCTATGTACTTCCCAAGCACATTGAATATGACTCTTACCTTTTACTTATCAGCATCGTAACCAGTCCACGCTTTTGGGTTTGCTCCTACAATGAGCTTTGCACCAAATTCCATGCAAAGTGCGACCTAAAATGCACAGCCCCGCAATATGCACAATGCGATGGCTTCAAATAACGAACAAGTATCCCAAGAAAGGGAGCACTTTAAACCACTCCCTTACTCAAATAAAGAGATCAACTCTCACTTATTGGCAGGCAAACTAGTGGCTTTAGTATTCACTAACCTAGGATCACCATCGTACCCCAAATGGTATGACGAGAGCACTTATTGTGAATACCATGCGGGAGCACAAGGCCACTCCATTGAGAACTACACTTCATTCAAAAGAAAGGCGCAGGGTTTGCTAGAAAAAGAAGTGATCAAGATTGAACAAGGTCTTGGACCCAATATGGGGGCCAACCCATTCCATAACCATGCCAAACTAAGAGTAAATACGATAATTGATGAAAATGACTATCAAATTAAAAAAAGCGTGGGGGAAGTCAAAACCTTGATAACCAAGGCTTGGTAGGCTTTCATGAAAACTGGAATAGTAACAGATAATAAAAGTCAAAGAAGAAATACCATTGATACATCTTGCTACCACTATGGTTAGGAACATAACTTGCAACATTGTCTATCATTCTTGAAGATGGTCTAAGTGATGATGGATCGATTTAAAATCGAGTTTTACGAAGAGTGGGATGGACATGATGATCTATCTATCAATGCTACTAATAAGGAGAGACCCACCAATGGTCAGATCTCTAGTTGTCTATCCCTTATGGGTATAAGGAAAAGAGCTAATAAAAGTTTTAGGTAGTACACTACAAGATGGATGAAGGAGGCTACCTAGATTCATCCCTTACAGACAGAAAAAGAGATGATAGTTATATTCATTAGCAAGTTATGAGCCTCTTATTATGAAAAGGTAGTGAGAAGCTTCTTGAAGAACTTTGTAGATGTGGTCATACTATGTGGAAAGATTGATGAGGCCATCAAAAATAAATTAAGAAGAAAAAGTATCTGCAAAGACAAAGGAAAAAAAATATGGAGACGAGTAAGCAATCAAAATCTAAAACTGAAGCCAATTCGTCTCAAACTTGTGCTAAGTTAGACCTAAAGGAAATGATCATTGAAGAAAACTGCAAGATTATGGAAAACATAGAAGAAGTTCAGATGCCTATGAATTCGGTTTGGCAAATCCTGGTGCAAGTTAAGTTACTTAATGCAACCAAGAAGACAGAGGAAAGAATTGGCAACTTCTATGACTTCTATACTATTTATGGCCATACTCTTCAAATATGTAAAGAGTTTTGCATAATGCTTCAAAAGATGATGAATGAGAGTAGCATTGAATTCTATGATGAAAAGCAAACTCCACATACCGAGTCTTCAAATGCAACATAATCCGTCAATGCACTAGAAGAAAAAGAAGGCAATCTCCCTTATAGGATTGAAAGGTTATTGATTTTGCACAACAGTTAATTAAGAGTTAAAGTTGACCTTGTTTAGCCTTTGCCAAAGATGATTATTCAACTTTTATCTCCCTTCCCATATAAAGATGATAAGGTAGTTCATTAGGTCTATGAAAACAAAACCTTAATCATCAGAGAATTTAGCTAAGGGGTAAGTCCCCAAACTCAGAGAGGCTGATGTTATGCCCCAACAATATCGAAAAATAGCACTCAGCAAGCAAATGCCAATCTTGTTTCTCAAGCACCGAAGTCTGCAACTAAAAACTCAAAATCGATAGCTATCAAGGATTCAATAAGCGAGCAAGAAGCTACAAAATTCCTTAAATTCATCAAGCATAGTGAATACAGCATTGTCGATCAGTTGAACAAGTAACTCACCAAGATATCTGTGTTATCACTGCTGTTGAATTCAAAAGCTCACATGAATGCCCTCCTTAAGGTTTTGAATGGGGCCAATGTCCCTCCCGACATCTCTATAGATCAGTTGGATCATCTAGTAAACAACATCACCATCGATAATTACATATCTTTTAGCGATGATGAAATCCTGCGCGGAGGAAGAGAAAATTACAAGGCCCTCAATATCACCACATATTATAAAGGCACCATATTGCCCAAGGTGCTCATTGATAATGGATCGGCTTTCAATGTAATGCCCATGTCATGCTTGAACAAGCTCTTTATTGACACATCTCATATCTAGAATAATTGTATGATTGTGCGAGCTTTTGATGGAACTTACCAGAACGTTGTCAGGAATATCACTATTTCACTCCAAATCAACCCATGTACTTATGAAGTTGACTTCCACATGATGGACATGGCTTTATCATATAACTGCCTATTAGAAAGGCCTTGGATTCATTCTGCTGGGGTAGTACCATCATCTCTGCACCAAAAGTTGAAATTCATCATCGAGAATAAAGTTGTTAGATTAAAGGAGAGGAAAATATCATTATTACTACCTCAACTGATGCCCCATATGTCAAACCTGACAAAGATTGCCTAAAATCATATTTCCAAGCCTTTGAGTTTGTCAACGCAACTTATATCAAAGAAGGATTGCCAATAGCCTAACCTCACCTCTCAAAGAGCACTTATATGGGTTTGAAGTTGACTGTTGGTAAAAGTGCCCAAGCTAGAAAAGGACTCAGAAAATGCTTTTAAGGAATTGCTAAAGCCTTGAGAGTGGTCAACCAAATCAACAAAAAGGGGTTAGGATTCAACCCTGATGCACAGTAGAAAAGAAAGCAAGCTCAGAAAAATTATGAAAGAAGAGTGGCTTATTTGTCACCGTTGCCAGCTACTACTACTGCTAGTCGTAAACCTTCTCTTTTGAAAGAACCCTATTAGCTAAACTTATACTAAAGCAGGGAAATCCACTTTTCTGGACAAGGTCTTACTTCTAGGAGAATAGGTCTACTATGCTAAAGTAAAAGGGAACAGGATGCTTATTTAAATGTTAATGAGACTAGTCAAGATGCTCCCTATAATACATTACAAGACATGAAGGATGAGCCAACAATATTCCTACCACTTCAGGAAAGTTTTCTCCTAAGGGGACATATAAATACTAGCTTTGCTAATGCTGTGCTTATATTGAACAAAGCATTTGAGGATATCTCTATCAATATGATTGGCGAACCAAAAATGTTGACTACAAGTCCGAAGACTAGTCTATGCCCTTTAGGGTTTCTTCTAAGTGCTTGGACTAAGATTGAGAGTCTTGTACTATTCAAGTCTATTTCAAAGTAATGCTATGAACTAAACCAACATGCTCTTACCCAAAAGCATTATAGGATCCTTCGTATAGGCAGCTTTTACTATGTATTATCAATGAAAATGACTAAGCATTTTACATTCATTCTTTGTGTTCATAATTTTTTCTGACCTTAGACTTTTTTTCTTCCACCTATATTGTTCTTTTCCATATTTTCAGGTACCTCAATAAAGGTGACATGAATGTTTACATTTAAACCTTAGGAATTGATTTCGAGCAGCCAATCTGTGTCGGCGAGGTCAAATCTGAAGAGGACCCTCAAGAGAACCCCGTACCCTTAGACTTATTGAGACTAGTTGAACAGGAAAAAAATAAATATTACCTTGTGAAGAATCTGTTGAAACCATAAACCTTGGAACAGAAAAAAAAAAACCTAAAAGAAGTCAAAATCAGAACCTCCATAAAGCCATCAATTCGAGCTGAACTAACAAGTCTCCTTCAAGAATATCTAGACGTGTTTGCTTGGTCCTACCAAGACATGCCTAGACTAGATACTAACATTGTGGTTCATAAACTTCCTCTTAAACCTGAATGCAAACCAATCCAACAAAAGTTAAGGAGGATGAAACTAGAAATGCTTCTTAAGATCAAAGAAGAAGTCAAGAAGCAATTTGAAGTAGGATTTCTCAAGGCGGCCAAATATCCTGAGTGGGTAGCCAACATAGTCCTAGTTCCTAAAAAGGATGACAAAGTGCGAATGTGTATGGATTACAGGGATTTGAATCCCATCAAGTATTTGTGTGAAGCCCTCGCCTTGTTCAAGGAGTTAAGCCAGATGGCAAGTTATGCTTTCTGAATACGACATCGTGTATGTAAACCAGAAAGCCATTAAAGGTAGTGCGATAGTAGACTTTTTGGTACGTCGAGTCATAGATGACTATCAACTTTTAAACTTTGAGTTCCCTGATGAAGACTTGATGTGTATATCTGAGGCAGAAAACACTGTTAAGTGTGGGTTATCATGGAGAATGTACTTCAACAGAGCTTCAAACACACTGAGGCATGGAATTAAGGCAATCTCATCTCGCCCGAGGGAAATCATTACCCTTTCATAGCCAAATTAAACTTTTATTGCACCAACAACATAGTCGAATATAAGGCTATATGGCCCACCATGTAACATTCTGTTTAGGGCCGTTATGGCCCACCATTGATTTTTATAAAATTCATAAATATTTTTCCCAAAATGTTCACAAAATTCCCTTTCCAGAAAGGTATTATCTATGATCTAACAATCTCAGATAAGCTTAGAATGATTTTTCGAAATCCATCATACCTTATTAATTGTACATGCTACTAGTGCTAAGACGAATCTAACTTCGAAAATTAATTCTGCCTAAAAAGTGATTTTCTAGAATTTTTGGAATATTTTTATGTTAAACCTTATTGAGTTACCTTTCCATGGTACCTCGTTTACCCGTTGAATTCTTCGGAGGCACCCAAACAAAATCCAGAAACAGAGACGACATGATGCTGTCCCCTGTTTTTAACTAATTTTTGAATCTCCTTTTAGTGAGATGTTCGGATGTCTCAAAATGCACCCGTTTAGTCTCCCTCACAACATCAACCTCTTTTGACTCGGATCAAGATTAAAATAAAAAAATAAGATTTCATATTAAAAGTTCTGCTAATGGAGATACTCTAACTTCATTATTCCAAAGGGGATACTCTAACCCTATTTTTAATTAAAAAAATTGTAAACCTTCTCCTTGTTCTTAAATGTTTTCCTAACTTTGGGGATACTCCAAGCCCACCACTCCGAGGGGATATTCCAACCCCTTTCTAAAAAAAGAACAAAATTTCTTTATTCTTAACTATTTTCATAACTCTATTTTAGGGGACACTCTAATCCCAGTTATCCGAAAAGATACTCCAACCCCACTTTTACCTTAAAAACTTAAAATTTTCTCTCTTACAGATGCCTCAAATGTTTTGATAAAAATCATCTCTATTCTTTAGATTTCCATCGAGTCCATATCAGTCTCTAAGATTGTCATCTAGGTTATTCTTCAATAATTGAAGGCAATTATGAGATACATTTCGATTGCCCCTTATTTTTTATGTGTGATTGCTTGTTTATGATATTATTATATTTCTTATTTTTTGCCTCACTAACTTGTTTCCTTTTGTAGTGTGATTGTGCATTCATATTTAAAATTCATTTTCTAATGAAATTTATGAGGCAATGTTTCGTGTTGGTATCTCTTTAATGCCTAATACGAAAAATCCAATTTTTAAAATCCAATCCAGACATCGTCTTCATAAAAAATCCCTATGTTTCTCACATCTCCGAAGCACATGGGTGATCTTATTTTTCTTAATAAAAAACCCCAAATTTACATTTTCCAAAAGTTAATGTATTAAAGAGTATATCTAAATAGAGACCAAATGGAACCAATTTAGCCGAGACCAAAGTGAAATATAGTTAGTAGGTATCGATTTTGAGCGTTATGAGGATGCTAGTTTTTCCCTGCACGTAACCAACACCCGAGCCTAACCAATGAATATTTGGACATCGTAGACATTAAAATCAGTGTTTCAAGTTTCGTAACTTGTGATATTGTTTTCAATAAGCATTCGATCTTGCCTAGCCTAAAATAATCGGTGGTGACTCCAAGTTTATGGCCATTTCATGGTGGCCATCCAGGTCCAGTTAGATGAGCGACTTGTTCGATGGTCCCTACCCCTTCATATTATCATGCCTAATCCAAATCCAATCAAGGGATAGCTCAAAGGCTCGACCACTACCAATCATCATTTATTTTTAAGCTTAAATGCGACAATCGATGGGAAAGGCTGTTGGATCAAAAAAAACATTAGAGAAGTCAAAACCCCTATGAGAAAGGTTTGACAAGTTTTCATGAAAACTGGAATAGTATCAAATTTTAAAAATCAAAGTATAAATGCTACTGAAACATCTTGCTGCCACTGCGGTTATGGGCACGATTTGCAACAATGTCCATCGTTCATAGAAATGGTTCAAGGTATAATGGATAGGTCCAATACTGAGTTTTATAAGGGGTGGGATGAACATATAAACCCATTTATTAATGCCATAGATAAGGAGAAGCCTATCGACGATTGGATCTCAAGTTATTTATCTCTTATAGGCATGAAAAAGAGAGTCGGTGAAAGTTTTAGGCAGTATGTTTCGAGATGAATAGAGGAGGATCCCAGATTCATCCTTTGTTGATGAAAGAAGAGATGACTGTCAGATTCATCGACATATTGCAAGCCTTTCATTATGAATAGGTAGTGAAGAGCTTCCTAAAGAGCTTCGCAGACATAATCGTACTTTGTAGAATGATTGATGAAGCCATGAAAAATGAATCAAGTAGAAAAATATCCGCAAAGACAAAAAGAAAGGAAAAATGAAGGCTAGTCAGCAACTAAAATCTAGCACCGAAGCCAGTTCATCTCAAACTCATGCCAAGTTAGAACTAAGTAAAATGGTTATTGAAGAGAACTACGAGGTTGTAAAAGACATAGGAGAGGTCAGAATGCCAATTAATTTGTTTTGGCAAATCTTGGTACAATCTAAATTATTTAACACAGCCGAAAAAACAAAGGAAAAAATTGATAACTTTTGTGATTTCTATACTGTTTACAACCACACTCTTCAAACATGTAAAGAGTTTCACACTATGGCTCAAAGGATGATGAATAAGGGTAGTATCGAATTCTATGATGACAAGTGAACCCGGCATACCGAGTCTGTAAATGCAATATCATTTGTCAACACTATGGAAAAAATGAGCAATCCTCTTTATGGCATTAAGTGACTTTTGATCTTGTTTGATAATTGACCAAGAGCGAAAGGTCCCTCTTTCAGCCTACGTCGAAGATGATCATCCAGCTTTTATCCCCTTTCCTTTATAAGGACAATAAAGTAATTCCTTGGAATTATGAAAGAAAAACCTTGATCACTGTTGAATCTAGTCAGCAAGCTGCAAATATTAACCTTTCAGGGATAAGCCACGTGACTCGAAGTGGCACATCTTATGTCCCACCAGAATCGAGAATAAAACTCAACAAGAAAATGCTAATCTTGTTCTTCTAACAGCAATTTCTACAACTAAAAACTCAAATCTGATAGCTGTCAAAGATATAGTAAGTAGAAAGAAATGGTAAAATTCCTTGAGTTCATCAAGCATAGCGAAAACATTACCGTCGATCAGTTGAACAAGTAACCTGCCAAGATATTTGTGTTGTCACTACTATTGAATTTGAAAGTTTATAGGAATGCCCTCTTTAAGGTTTTGAATAAGGCCTATGTCCCTCCCGACATCTCTATACGTTAGTTGGATCACCTAGTGAGCAACATCACTATCGATAATTACATATTTTTTAGCGATGATGAAATCTTGCATGGAGGAAGAGGAAACTACAAAGCACTTCACATCACCGCATACTATAAAGGCACCATGTTACCCAAGGTAATTATTGATAACGGGTCAGCTTTAAATGCAATGCCTGTGTCATGTTTGAACAAGTTCCCCATTGATGTATCTCATATCCAAAATAGTCATACAGTTGTAAGAGCATTTGATGGAACATGCAAAAACATTATGGGAAGGATCACCATTCCACTCCAAATAGGCCTATGTACTTAATAGGTTGACTTTCATGTGATAGATATTGCTCCATCATACAACTGCCTATTGGAAAGGCCTTGCATTCACTCTGCAAGGGCAGTACAATCGTCTTTGCACCAAAAGTTAAAGTTCATCATTAAGAATAAAGTTATCAGTATCAGAAGAAAAGAAGAAATCATTGTCGCTACCTCAACTGATGCCTCATATGTCAAACCTGACGAAGATATCCCACAATCCTCTTTCCAATCCTTTGCATTAGTCAACACAACTTATGTCAAGGAAGGGTTGCCCATGGTTGGGTTTGAAGTTAACTGTCGGTAAGTGTGCCTAGGTTGGAAAGGGACTCAAAAAATATCTCCAAGTTATTGCTAAAGCCTTGAAAGTTGTTAACCAAATTGACAAAAGAGGTTTGGGATTCAAGCTCAGTGTATAGTAAAAAATAGAATAAACTTAGAAGAACCGTGAGAAAAGGATGGCCTATCTATCAAGATAAGACATAGGGTATAAACTGATGATATTTTCACCATTTCAAGAGAATTTTTTCCTAGGAGGATAAATGAATACTGGCTCCACAAAAGCTCTACTTATACTAAACAAGGCATTTGGGGATTTCTCCATCAATGCAATTGATGAGTCAAAGATGTTAACAACAAGCCCAGAGATTGGTCCATGCCGTTTAGGATTTGTTCTAAGTGTTTGGGCTGAAACTGAGATTCATGCACTATTCAAGTCTATTTCAAAGTAATGCTATGAACTAAACCTATATGCTTCTACTCGAAAGAATTGTAGGATCATTTGTATGGGAATCTTTTATTAAGTGTTATCAATGAAAATGACTATGCATTATGCATTTTATCCTTTGTGTTCATAGTTCTTGCTAACTCTTAGACCTTTTTCTACAAATTTTTCCACCTATATTGTTCTTTTTCCATATTTTCAGGTACGCTGATGAAGATGACATGAATGTTCATACTGAGACTTTGAAAATCAATTTTGAACAACCAAGTTGTGTCAGTGAGGTCGAGTCTGAAGAGAATTATGAAGAGAACCCCATACCTCCAGACCTACTGAAACTAATTGAATAGGAAGAAAAACAAATATTACTTTATGAGGAATCCACTGAAACCATAAACCTTAAAACAGAAGAAAACCTAAAAAAA
The DNA here is from genome assembly GCA_038381835.1 of Adansonia madagascariensis. Lineage (NCBI taxonomy): Eukaryota > Viridiplantae > Streptophyta > Magnoliopsida > Malvales > Malvaceae > Adansonia > Adansonia madagascariensis. The sequence goes on from JBBYHL010428130.1 coordinate 11,930, forward strand.
GTTAAAATCAAAACCTTCGTAAAACCATCAATCGAGCTGAACTGATAAGTCTCTTTCAAGAATATCGAGATGTGTTTGCCAGGTCCTACCAAGAAATGCCTGGATTAGACACCAACATTGTGGTCCATAAACTTCCCCTCAAACTTGAGTGTAAGCCTATACAACAAAAGCTCAGAAGGATAAAGCTCGAAATGTTTCTAAAGATCAATGAAAAAATGAAGAAACAATTTGAAGTCAGATTTCTCGAGATAAATAAATACCCTGAATAGGTAGCTAATATAGTTCTAGTTCCACAAAAGGATGGTAAAGTGCAGATGTGAGTGGACTACAGGGACTTTAACTGAGCCAATCCCAAGGATAATTTTTCTTTACCTCACATCGATACCCTAGTAGACAACACAGCCAAAAAACACACTATTTTTCTTCATGGATAGGTTTTCGGGCTATAACCAAATTAAAACGGCAGCTAAAGACATGGAAAAGACCACCTTTGTAAACATGTGGGGCACTTTCTGCTACAAAATGATGCCCTTTGGGCTTAAAAATGGCAAAATCCTATCAGAGGGCAATGGTAACATTGTTCTATAAGCTTATGCAAAAATAAATAGAGGTCTACATGGATGATATGATTGCTAAATCACCAAAGAAGAGTGAACACATTGCCAACCTATGAAAACTCTTCAAACGGCTGCACAAATATCAACTTAAGTTAAATCAAGCCATATGCACATTTGGCTTTACATTCGGTAAACTATTGAGCTTTATTGTGAGCAAGAAAGAAATAGAAGTTGATCCCAATAAAGTCAAGGCCATCCAAAATTTACCGTCACCTTGAACTTAAAAAGAAGTAAAAAGTTTCTTGGAAAGGTTGAACTACATAACCTGATTCATATCTCAGTTGACGAATAAATGTGATACAATATTTCAGCTGCTTTAAAAACAAAATCTTAGAGAATGGAATGAAAAATGCCAAGAAGCTTTTCAATAAGGTCCAACATTACCTTTTGAACCTCCAGTACTTATGCCGCTAGTGCCCAAACGACCGTTAATCTTGTATCAATCAGTTTTTGGCAAGTCGATGGGCTGTGTATTAAGTCAACATGACGAGTCTTGCAAGAAGGAACAAGATATTTACTACTTGGGCAAGAAGTTCACAGAATATGAAAATAATTATTCATTTGTAGAAAAGCTATGTTGTGCACTAACTTGGATGGCCGAAGATTAAGACAATACATGTTATACCACACTACTTGGCTAATGCAAAACTCAATCCCATCAAGTATTAGTGCAAAGCTCCCACCTTGTTGGGGAGGTTAGCTAGGTGCTAAGTCATGCTTTTCGAGTATGATATTGTGTACGTAAATTAGAAAGCCATCAAGGGTAATGCAATAGCAGATTTCTTGGCAAACCAAGCAATAGATGACTATTAGCCTTTAAACTTTAATTTTTTTGATGAAGATTTGATGTGCATATCTAAGCAGATAACATTGTCGAGTGTGGCTCATCTTGGAAAATGTACTTCGATGGAGCTTCAAATACATCAGGGCATGGAATTGGGGTGATTCTTATCTCACCTGATGGAACCACTACCCTTTCTCTGCAAGGTTAAATTTTGATTGCACCAATAATATAGCTGAATATAAGGCCTACATCATGGGACTCCAAGCAGCTATTGAAAGGGGCATTCAAATGCTGCAACTATTTAGAGATTCAGTCCTTCTCATTTACAGACTAAAAAGAGAATGGTAAACATATGATGCTAAATTGATCAACTGTGTTAATCTAATCTCGAAAGTTAGAAAAGAGTTTGATGATATTAGCTTTCAATATCTACCTTGAGAAAAGAACTAAATTGCTGATGCCTTAGCCACCTTATCATCCATGTTAAAAGTCAATCGAGAATCAGACGTTGCTTTTATTCAAATAAACATCTATACAGCCCTAGCACAGAATGCTGAAGAAGAGAAGGACGGCTTGCCATGGTATCATGACATCCTTTAGTATATCAAAGATCAACGATACCCAAAAAATGCCATCAAAACTGACAAGAAAACCATCTGAAGATTAGCCGCGAGCTTTATTTTGGATGTGGGACTTTGAACAAGAAAGGCTAAGATCAGATGCTACTCCGATACATGGATGCCTTTGAAGCCAAAAGATTACTTGAAAAAGTTCATGAAGGAATTTGCGGTACACATGCTAATGGACATCGAATGGCCAAGCAAGTCATGCGATTAGGCTACTATTGGTTGACTTTTCAAAAAGACTGCATTGACTATGCCAGAAAGTGCCACCAATGCCAAATCTATGCTGACAAAATCCATGTCCCACTAGTACCTATAAATGTTATGATAGCTCCAAATTATACATTATGATAGCTCTATGGCCTTTTTCTATAAGGGCATGGACATGATTAGACTGATTACCCTTAAGGCTTCTGATGAGCACTGCTTAATTTTAGTTGCTATCAATTATTTCACCAAATGGGTAGAGGTAGCTTCTTATGCTAATGTCACCAGATCTGTTATATGCAAATTTGTGAAACGGGACATTATTTGTAGATATGGTCTTCCTGAATAAATCATTACTAATAATGCACGTAACCTGAAAAGCAAAATGATGCAAGTAGTCTACTCTCAATTCAAGATTCAACATCGAAACTCCATCCCATACCATCTGAAAATGAATAGGGCAGTTGAAGCAGCCAACAAGAATATCACAAAAATAGTTGAAAAAATGGCTGAGACCTACAAAGGTTGGCATGAAAAGTTGCCTTTTGCTTTACATGCTAATCGCACAGTAGTACGAACTTCCATGGGTACTACCTTATTCTCTTTAGTTAACGACGTAGAAGCTGTCCTACGTATCGAGGCTGATATTCCTTCACTTAGAGTTTTAGTGGAATCATAACTTGAACAGGCCGAATGGGTTAAAAATCGATATGAGCAACTCAATCTCATCTAAGAGAAAAGAATCAAAGCTATCTATCATGGGCAGATGTATCAAAAGCGCATGATAAGAGCCCATAAGAAAAAAGTTAATCCTCATCAATTCTGAAAAGGTGACTTAGTGCTCAAACAAATTCTCTCAATCCATAAAGATGCTCGAGAAAAATAGACCTTAAATTGGGAAGAGCCATCCATGGTAAAACATGTATTTTTCGAAAAAGCCTTAATCTTAACCCAGATGGCCGACAACGACCTACCCAACCTTGTGAACTCTGATTTTATTAAGAAATACTATGCTTGAAAGAATTTTAGGATAAGAACTTGAAATGGTATCCTATTTCTCTTTTTCCTTCTATTCTCTAAAAAAAACCAGCTTAAGTTAAAAATTTGAGAGGACAGCTTAAGTAACTAGACCTTTTTACTTAAATAAGTTAAACCTAAACCATAACCAGCCCAGAGCCAATTTTCCCCATATTTATAACCCAGATCAAGATGCCAAATCATAACCTAATCCACCTATTCTATATTGACCAACTCTACCAAATCTCATCCATACCAGAACCTAAAAAAATAGAAACTACCTAACTTTAAGGCCTCTATCCCACTATAAGGCAATCTGAGGAATTTTCTCGTAACTCCGTTAACACCATAAGGATTAATCACTCCAGAGAAATCTCTAAAAGTACTCAATGGAGAATTCATGTCATCAGTATCAGGGCTAATCAACCAGAAAGATTTCTCATATCTCTTTTGTATTTTAAAATCTTTTAAAATCTCAAAAGTTTGTCATAGCTTGTGCCATTTTTCTTTGAATGAAATACAATTACTTGATTTATCATAAATTTTTTTGTAACCTTGCATTCCATGTTGCATCATGTTTATCATTTAATTGATAATGCTTGATAAATGAACAAAATTGATAATAGGTTTTCCTAGCATTACTTGGAAAGATAGAACTTTGCAGGAATTTTTGTTTCATGTCTAAAAATTAAGAATAAACTCTTGGGGCCATAATCAGAGGGACCCCACATCCTAAAAATATGCTCAAAACCTCTTTTTAGTAAACTTCGACCTAAAGACAATGGGCTAAAGTTTTTTTCAAACTATCATCCTTAGTCATAATTTAGAATAGTCCAACCAGATTGTTAAAGACATCTTTTGAATCATAATTAGCAAGGTGGAATCCTTCGTACTCACTAAATTCAATGCAATAGAAGTTCCCATGCATGGGCCATCTACACTCAATACCATCCTTCCACATTCATGAACCTCTTGTACCTTTAAAAGGCAGTTTTTATATTCAAAGCCTCTGGAAACCTAAAACAAGATTGATAAATTCTTCGGTAAAAGGCCACTTTACCAAAGTGAAAGAGCAAACAACCAAAAAAGGGTAAAATTAGTCATCGGATCAAGTTTTTAAAACCATCACTCTTGCATCGTTCAGACAGGTACTTGCAACCCCATGTATTACGTAGCATCTAACATCCCACAGGTACCCACTTTCATATACAGAATTAACTGTGTAGAGAACCTAAGGTGTAATTTTTTATTTTTGAAAAACCTTTAAAGGCCTTAAATAAGTATCTTTGACGTTACGAGCTCTTTGCAAATCATCCAAGAGAGGTATCCAAACTCATTTTGTCCTACTTTTCAAAGAGTAATGCGCCTTTTCTTACCCAGCACAAAGCCCATACAAGCTGGTGGCACCTATCTATCTTAGTCCATGGAGAGCTGCATGTCTTTTTTTACCTATCATAAAGCCCACACATGCTAGTGGCACTTATTTAATTTAGTCCAAAAAGAGCTGGACACTTTTCCTTACCTACCACAATGCCTACACAAGCTAGTGGCACTTATCTACCTTGGTCCACAAAGAGCTGGATGCATATCGAGTCAAAGTCCACACAAGTTGGTGGTACCACGATAACCTACATCAAAGCCCACATAAGCTGGTGGCATTTGTTTACCTTAGTCCATAAAGAGCTTGATGCCTTTTCTCACCTACATAAAGCCCACATAAGTTGGTGGCACTTGTTTACTTTACTCTATGAAGAGTTAAACACTATTCCTTACCTACAACAAAGCCCACACAAGCTAATAGCACTTATCTATCTCAGTCCACAAAGAGCTGGACGCTTATCGAGTCAAAGCCCATACAAGTTGGTTGCACCATATTAACCTATATCAAAGCCCATATAAGTTGGTGTCACTTATTTACCTTAGTTCGCTAAGAGCTAAACACATTTTCTCAACTACCACAAAGCCCATATAAACTAGTGGCACTTGTTTACCTTAGTCCATGAAAAGTTGAACGCTTTTTCTTAGCTGCTACAAAGCCTACCCAAGCTAGTGGCATTTGTTGACCTTAGTCCATGAAGAACTGGACACCCTTCCTTACCTACCACAAAGCCCACAAAAGCTAATGGCACCTATCTACCTCAGTTTATAAAGTGTTGGACACTTATCGAGTTAAAGCTCACATAAGCTAGTGGCACTACGTTAACCTACATCAAAGCCAACACAACCTGGTAGCATCTATCTGGGGTTAAACCAAAAAAAGAAACCTAGCACATGGAACAATTATCCTGCGCAAACAATATGGTGTCTATTTGTCTTTGCTCTGTTCCTAATATTTAGCAACCACCCAAAAGGGGCAACTGTAGACACCTCATTTTGTCTAGGTTGACTTTTGGCATCTTAGGACATAATTGAAAGATGGTAAAATCAAAAGATAAAAAATAAAACTGGGGGAAGATTGCCAAGTTTCATGTTGCTAGGCATTATTAGGCGACACGACGCCAAGTAAAAAATTTTTTTGGGAAAATCTTAAATGCTTGTGGGTTACGTTAAAGAAAATGTAAAATGAGGCATCAAAGGTCAATTTTTGGTGTCACCGGGTCATTTAGATGTGTATGGATCAATTTCCCACCATTTATGACCAAGTTGAGGTAAGTCAGGAAGCTACAGGTACGCACAAGTTATATTTGTGCATAAGTATTGATACGAGGCTTTTGCGTCACCAAAATTTTGAATTTTCACATATAAGTATTGATACAAAAGGGTTTGGTATCAATACATAAGGTGTGGTATTGATACCTAGCCTATTTGTACCGATACAAATCTTGGTAGTTGCTAAAGTCATGATTTTTGGCAAAATTTATCAAAACACAAGCATCGATACAAATGCTTGGAGTATCGATACAAGTCTTTAAGTCTTAAGACTGGAAACATTTTTTACTCTTAGTATCGATACACAACTCATTGTATCGATACTCATGGGTAAAAGTACCTTGTATATCAATACAACATGTTTTGTATTAATACACCAAGGCATTTTTGCCCAGTTCAAGCCATTTTTTCAGCCTCCGAAAACTTGATTGTAATAAGTTTTTGCACCAAGAAACTATCATAAATCATTTTAAATCTTAACTATGGGCTTATGATCAGATTTAAACCAAATTTGAGAGCTCAAATAGCTAATAACAAGGGTCACTTTTATAAAATATATGGTTGTAAGAAGGCATGGCAGGCATCTCTCCAGCCGCAAGCTATCACAGCCTTTCTGCCTCACTACTTAGCATGGTAGAACCAATAGGAAGAAAATCAGCTGAGCATAGTAGTTGGAGATGTCCCTTGGTGCAAGAGAAAAAGATAAAAAAATGCCTTTGCTTTGGCAAAACTAATCCTTTCCCATGCGTAACCAACTCCCAAACCTAACCAATAAAGCTCTAGACTTTGCAGACCTCGAAATCGATGTTTCAAGTTTCGTAAATTGGAATATTGTTTTCAATAGGCATACGATCCTACCTAGCCCGAAATAGTCTATGGTGGCTCCAAGTTTATTACCACTTCATGATGGCTATCCGAGACTAGTTAGATGAGTGATTCGGTCGGTAATCTCTCTCCCCTTCATATTACTATGCCTAATTCAAATCCCTATCACGGGATAACTCAAAGGCTTGGCCATGACTAACCATCATTTATTTTTAAGTCACGCGCTAAGCCCTTTGGATCGTCTAAAGTTTTAAAGGCAGGCACGTGGTGACACATGGTTTTAGGGATATTACTAAATCAAGTCAAATAATTATATTTAGAAAATTAAATAATTATTTGATAATTATTTAATTAATTATTTAATAATATTTACATGAAGTAAAATTGTTTTACTTAGGTTAAAAAATTTAATTATAAACTAACTTATCTAACACGTAAATTAAAGAGGTTGGGACAAAAACCCTAATTATCAAGTCAAAAAAGCTTAGTTGTGAACTATTCCAAGTTGGGCTTGGCCTATGAAACAGCTATCTTTGGTGTGCCATTGGGCTAAAATATAAATAAATTAATATTAAAGCCCAATATTAGACAAGCTAATTAAAATAGTTTTAATTGAGCTCTAAGAAAAACTCTAAGGTAATGCTATCTTCTGGGTATGTTAGTAATAGGCTCAGTTAACCCATTAGTCAAGCCTAACCTAGCCCTGGGTGTATTTAAATACATTATTAAGGCTTTTTGGCTTATAATAAACATTAAAAAAACCCTAAGTGCCAACTTTAGACTTCTCTGAGGGGTTTGACGCAATACCTATGCTTTCTTAAGCTCTCTTTGTGTTTTCATTATTTTTCTAAGTGTTCTTGATACAATGAAATAGAATAATAGTTTTCTAGCATTGAGAGATTAGTTTTTTACAAAAGTTGTAAAACTAGCCAAATCTCAAAAACTCTATTTTCCTAAGCCTCTTTTATGTCGGTTCTATTCAAGGTGATCTCAAAGTGTTTATGATCACAACGAAAGATAGAATCAATTTTCTAAACTAAAGGAATCAACCGTAATCAAACTTGTGATTTTTGGATCTGTTAATTGGCATTTGCAAAAAACAACTATTTCCCTATGGAGTTGTTTCTCCTTTTTAGTGCAATAGGTAAGGAAATCATTCTTGGATCAAATCAGAGTCTATACCTTTTGGCAAGATACCTTCTGGTTGAGGCTTAAGAACCTTCTAGCTAACACCAAAGAACCACCGGACCTGATGAAAGCTTCAACAGGCATATATATGGATCACTGTTAGGGACAGGACACTTGTGCTACTACTGTTGGCCTCAAAAAGAGATCCTACTAATCAACCCATTGTGCATTCATGAAGGGATCAACACACTTAGAGTTACGAAGTCTCTAAGTATGTATGATTTCTATCAAATCTATGTTTTAAAATCGTTATCCAATCACATGTACATCTCATCTTAAGATCCTAAGGAAATCTAAATGTTTCTTTGTTTAACTTCACTATGTATTTTTAATTTTGATTAAATTTTTATGCCTATATCGATATACATGAGCCCTGGATTTCCCTTACATAGTCACGATTGCATACATACATTAATTTAAATTTACACATATTAATATACACATTTAATTTTTACGCAACTACAGACATGGTAAAATTATACCAAAAAATAAATAAT
>JBBYHL010428181.1:0-20320 GCA_038381835.1 Adansonia madagascariensis
AATAAAGTTATTATAACTTTGATTAATCAGATCAACAAGGAAGTGAAATCAACAAGAATTATGAAAGGAAACAAAATCAGCAAGAAATATCAAGGGAAGAGAAATCAATTAAGAGGAACAAAGAGTTCTTTGTATGATATGAATATAAATATCTAATAACAATCTTTTTTTTTTAAGATGGAAAAAGGGATATAACACTAGAACACACTCCCTTTTTTTTTGCTTTCTTTTTTTAGTTTTCTTTTTTTTTTGCCTTTCTTTTTTTTGTTTTCTTTTTTTTTTGCTTTCATTTTTTTGGATGGTAGAAGTACGAACTATAATAGAGAAAAAAATAATGAAATTATGAGATTAAAAGATAGATTACACCTGACTTTCAAGAACCAAAGCTCTGATACCAAATAATGCAAACCTTAGGATAAAAACATAAACTAAAACCCGATTAGATGGAATTAGAACTCTAGGATCATTTTCAAAGTCAAGCAAAGAGAACTTGACCCCAATCAAACCTGCTGATTAGAACCAATGTTATAACAATTTTGATTGCCACAAGTTACCTTGATAAGATCAAATTGAGTTCTTGTTTAAAGAACAATGAAGAAGTTCCCATGAAGTGAAAAAACTCTCACGTATTTTTTTTTCTATTCAAATCTCTGCTGAATTACATGAATAAGACTCCCTTATATAGGCCACAAATCTGTAGAGCCCTAATTAAACAAGGAAATCCTAATCAATAAGGAAAAGTTTATTCCTAATCCTAATTTGACTAGGACATATCTAAACAACTTAAAATCTTAAACATAATTCGAATCAATAAAGATAAAGTCTACTCATTATCATAATTTAATTAGGAGTTATCTAAATAAATTAAAAACATGAAAAGTTAAAAAAATCAGAAAATCTAAAATCCTAATCTATAGGCCCATGAATACATGTAAATTGGGCTCCATTCATCTTGGACATGTAAATTAGGCTTCAAGCTTTATTCATCTTTTCTTTTGAGCCTCAACACAATGTAGAAAAGCGATCAATCTTGGCAATGGATCTGATTTATTTTGAACAACCTCTTTTGCTTGCATTTCCATAATTAGTCCTTGCAAAGCTTGCTCCATGCATTTAGTCTTTGCCCTAGTCATTGGACCTCCAATTCCTTGCAAAGGATCATACGAATGGTTAAAAATAGGTGTTTGTGCAAGTTGATCTCCATCACCATATATTTATGCTATTTTTTCATCTTGATGATAATGCTTGTGTTAAAATGCCATAGTGTGCTTAACCATGCCTTGAGTATTTAATGTGATTGATATGCATTTTTGTTGAAATGCTTGCTTGATGAGTTTCTTTGCTAATTTTTTAAAACAAGCCTAAGTCGTTCTATGATGAATCCAAATCAATGGATTAATCATGATCCATGGTTTTAATCACTTGATGCCATTAAGTTTTGGGTAAATCAAGCTATTTATGCTTTGATTCATGGTCAAATATGGCTAAATATACATTGCTTTTTTTATCATCTAAAATTTGTTTACAACTTATTTGATAAAATGCTTTGATGTTGAGCCTCGTGCATATAGTTACTAATGGCATGGTTAATAGGAATTCTATCATCCTACTTGTCCAAGATTTTAGGATGAGCCTTTGAAGCTACTGCCATAAACCTTTAGTCTTAGACATTCGTATGTCTGCAACCCGAGTCAAACCTTAGAAAACTAAAATTTCCTCTATTTTAGCTACCAGCAGTAGCTTACCCAATTTCAAAAATTATTTTCAAGCCCTGAACAAATTTTTTTTTTTGGATTTTTTGGTATTTTTTTCTCGAAGGGCATCAAATTATCTTGCCAATGAGCTTTTGTTTGCCTCCAAATGAGCTTAAATAAGGGAATTAACATTTTTTGAACCATGCTATTTGGAACCCCAGGGACTAATGATCAAACTTCAACCTAAGTCATTTTTGACCCTTAAAACAAGTTTTATGGATTTCTTTTAAATATTTATTTTTAAAACTAAATGGGATTACATTTTAAGAAAGGTTTCTTTTGTGACTTTCTGAATTCTAATGAATCTAGGGCAATTTTCAAAGTTTGCAACATATATTCCCCTACACCTGCTATCAGTGATAAACTGATACCGACTTCAAAAATTTTCTCCTAAAGAGCTATTTTTGGGAGAAGTATTTTCATATCAATCCTTGCAAGTTATCTTTTTGAAGGTATCTTGTTTGCCCTCAAAACCCTCAGATGAACCCCAAATAAATTCGGCAAGTTGGATAGCGCAAAGCAGTCCCCTATTTTAGCCTTAGGCACATTATAGGCAATCATCCCGTAGCCTGTGCTTTATGCATTCGAATGCTGTAGGATGAGTCCGGTTAATGCCCAAATCAATTTTTGAGTCACATATGAGTCCCATTAAGCTTGGATCAAGGCGTAATTATTTTAAAAAAATTAATTTAAACCTTTTTATTAATTCCTCTTTTTTAACTCAAAATTCACCTTTTATAAAAATACCCTAAAATACCTCATTTTCCAAAACTTATCAAATTTGTCATCAATATGGGTTTTTCAACCTTATTTTTCAAAATTTCACCAAAAATCAAAATTTTCTCTCTCTTGGGTTTTTTCAAATTTTTCAACAAAACCTTGATTTTTATTCCTTAATCGTCCAACAAATCCAAGCATGTCTCTAATTTGTTAATTGGTTATTCCTAGATAACCAACAATAATTACAAGATACATCCCAACTGAACCTCACTTCCATGCTATGTATATTTATTTTTACGCAATATTTATTATATTTCTTTACATTTAACTAACATGTTTCTTTTATTGGTAGCAAATTTTGCATTCATATTGTTTAATTTTATATTTAATTTTTAAAATAATTATTAAATTTAAATAGTTAGCAAAGTCAGATATCCAACTAATATTTCTCTTTGAATCAAATGTGTGTTTGAATAGTAGTTGGATAATGAACATATTCAAATTTTTGCTTAAAGTAGATTTGATTAAATATTTTAAAAAATTGTAGACATTTTTCTATTGCTGGTCAAGTAGATTTGGATATTTGCAATTCAAATAATTTATAGATTCGACTATTATAGATTAGGATATAAGATTTATTATCTAGAACATATTTGAATATTAGCCCTTAGATATCCATAACCAAAATCTGCTTTGATTTTGGTTCGGATGATGTCAAATATCCAAATTCATTATCCAGATCTGCTTTATTTATATGAAGAAAGATTTAGATATTCGAATTCAAAATCTATTTACATGTTTAGTTATTTTTTAATATATTTTTAAAATGATTTAAAAATTTTGGATATTTAATGGACTCAAATATTCAAATGATATTGCTCTTTGAATTGTATGCAGATTCAGATAGTAATTGGATAATAGCCTATTCTAGATTGTCAAATAATTTAAGTGGATTTGGATTCAAATATTTAAAAAGTCACAATATCCATTATGTTATTGTTTTTTATCCGTGAGCAAAATTTTTTGAAAGAATTACAAAATCAGCTTATAAACCAAAAATATTTATTATTTATTATCGTTATAATAAATAATTATTAGTAAGGAAAGAAAATAATTTTTTCCAGAACATGTGTAATCATGAGAAATTTTTTTTTTAAATAATTACAAAATGAACCAATAGACTAGAAATATTTATTATCTACTATTATTCCAATATAATTTAAGGAAATAAAAAAATTTGTTAAAAAAGATTTTTCATGAATTATTTTTTATCCTCTAAAAAAAATACCAATAGTAGGCATTGATCAGTTTGGACTCCTATAACTTAAGAAAAGATTAAAAAAAACTATAATCCATTTGATTAATACTTTATTTTTTTAATATGCTGTCAAAAGTAAAAAAGAAAGAAACAATTTCGAATATAAAAGCAAATAAAATCTTTTGAAGGATTATACACAAAATAAGTAACTTTTGATGAAAAATATAGATGATAATTTTGTATATAATAATTATATTCTAATTGGTGTCACACTCCAATTATTTATCCATTTAAAATCAATTATGATTTTTTTATCTTTATAGCAATTTTTTAAAAGTTAAAAATAATTAATAATGAGCAAGTAGTAAAAGCATCAATTAACGTAGAGATGTAAGGAAGTCAAAATTGAGTTTAGGCTTTTTCATACATCTTATGAATATAAATAGAACAAGAATGGTAAAGCTAAATCAAGATATAGAGAACAACAATTCATGGCCATTCATGTGGAATATATACATCAATCATATTGGTAATTTTTCATTTTCTTCTTAATAGAGAATTTTTATTAATTATCCAAAAAGAAAAAAAAAACTATGATCTAAAAAGGGATGAAAGTCCCTTGATTATGGAATCAAAATACGTATTATGGTATCAACAACCTTTAATCTGTAATAAAATTATAAAGTTTAAAAGAAAGCTATCTTAAAGGAAGTTGATAAATTCTATGTACTTTTAAATAAGTTTAAGATATATATAGAAACAACTGCATTACTGTATTAAATTTTTGCAATGTTGTTAAAAAAATGTCTTTTGATATTCTTGAGCATGGAAACAACATTTTCATTTCTGTCCTATCTTCAGGTAATTCAGCTGAACAATCCAAAGCTAACCTCATAATTGATGATATACAATTTGCTTTAACAACAAAATATTCATTATTTTGTTGCACTAAACTAGAATCCCCTACCCTAAATATTCCATTACATAGTGACATTTTCACCCAATGCTTCATACTTATTTCTCCAGCAAACATTTCATCTGTAGGCTTCTTTCTTGTGAAAGTTTCCATTAAATAGAATACCATAGCTATAGACATCACTTTTTACAAAAATAATTCCTGTTGATCCATATTCTACATTTTAAGCATATAATTGAACATCAAATTAGTATTGTGTTATTGGTTCTTCATTAATCATTAACAAAATACTAAATTGCTAATATCTATATATGTTGGAGTAGAGAAGAAAAATGCAAACATCACCTGGTGCCATATAGCCCATAGTAGCAAGTGTCATTATTTGCTTGATGGCATCTTCTTCTCCCAATAGTTTGGCAAGTCCAAAATCTCCCACATCTGCAACCATGTCTTTATTTAGTAAGACATTACTTGGTTTTAGGTCACAATGGATTATAGGAATCAAATATCCCAAATGGAGGTATTCGAATGTTGATGCAACATCTATCATTATGTTGATTCTTTGTAGGATATCCAAGACATATGTGTCACTATATAACCATTTCTCAAGGCTTCCATTAGGCATGAATTCAAGCACTAAGGCTTTGAAATGAGCAGTAGAACAACAAGTAATGATCTTCACAAGATTGGGATGAATGATGCTACTCATCACTTCACATTCAACATTAAAACTCCTAAATGCTCCATCTATTTGCAAATTGAAAACTTTTATTGCAACTTCTATGCCATCTAAAAATACTCCTTTGTATACAGAGCCAAAACTTCCTGAACCAAGCAAGTTGTTTTCATTAAATCCATTAGTCCCTTCCCATAATTGATTATATAAAATTATACTCCATTTTATTAGAGGAATTAAATCTTCAGCAATTGCCAAATTTAGACTCTTGTGCTGCCACTTTTTGTATACAATTATGATTGAAACAATAATTACAACTAAAGCAAATGTTGGTAAAACAAACTTTAAAGCATGTAGAAGAATTTTCTTGAAATTTCAATGGATGATATTTTTGCAAGATGGGACTTATAATCTAGGTGAGCCACATAGTGCATAATTTTTCATGAATGATTGTGCCGTGAAGTTTTGAAAAGGCCCACCACTTGGGATTTCTCCTTCCAATCTATTTAAAGACACATTAAAAGAATTGAGATCATGAAGTCTTTCCAAAGACTTGGGAATAACTCCTGTGAGATTGTTGTTGGATAAATCCAAACTTTTCGAACTAATCAAGTCACTCAATGATTTAGGAATAGGTCCTTGCAACCTATTATTTGAAAGAACAAGAACTTGTCGATCAAGGAGACCTCCAATTTTGGAGGGAATATCACTTGATAAAAAATTTATTGTCAAATTCAAATATAAAAGGACCTTCAAATTTTTAATTTCAACTGGAATAGAGAATTTCCTGACAAGTCTACTTTTAGGATATCTTTCAATCTCCAAGAACTTGAGGGTGTTGTTGAATGATATCTGTTAGAGGATAAGTAAGGATATCTCAGAGAAGTTAGATCACACAAACAAGTCAGTAAAGGGCCATCAAGTTCATTAGCATCTAATGCTAATACGTACAATTGCTTTAAACCACAAAGATCATGTGGGATGGAGCCTTGTAACCTATTGCCTTTAAGATTTAAAACTTGTAGATATTCCAGCCTTCCTATTATTGTTGGAATAGGTCCACTCAATTTATTGGAAGAAATGTCTAGTCATATAACATTGTTTAAGCCATTAATTTCTTTAGGAATGATGCCTTTAATTTTGCAATCTTTGACAAACAACATTTGAAGAGATGTGGAAAGGTTTGAGATGGAAGTTGGAAAAATGCCATTCAATGGGTTGAATGATAGCTCTAAAATTCTTAGATACTTGCAATTTGCCAAGGAATAGAGGAAGCTACACTCATGAGTTGGAGCTTTGGTCGTGAAATAATTTGACCGAAGGTGCAACATCTCAAGGAAACTTAAATTGCCGAGTGTATTTGGAATAAGGCTGAAGAATAAGTTTTTGTTGTAGTTCTATCCTTTTGAGCTTAGAAACATTGGAGATAGAGTTAGGAATATTTCCACTAGATTATTGCCCCATAGATAAAGCTCTTCAAGATTTGAAAGAAAGCCCATGTATGGTAATTGACCTAGAAAGAAAAAAAAAGTTTAAATCTTTCCATAGAGGAAATAAATTAATTACTTTGCTTTGTTGTTTTGTACATGATTTTATGTTGCTAATTGACATGAATGTAGCAAAGTTCAAAGAACAAAAACAATTAAAATGTAATATTGTTTATCAATTCAACCTTTCTTACACTTTCTTAAACTAACAATATAAATATATTATGTATACCAAAGTTAATTATTTGTTTTTGTTAATAAAATATTTCATTTTCTTATGCTCAACTTTAATTCTATTCATATAAAGAATTATAAAAATTTTTACTAATAGTAAAGTCTTATAACGTCAATGTTTGTGAACAAAAAGTTATATATAATAAATATAATCTATTGTTAAAAGTTCAAAGATTTAATTTCTTATAAATTTTGAAGTACTAATTTTAAACCAAAAGTAATACATAAATAAATATGCATACATAAAGAATTTAGCTTTAGATGCTAATTTTTTATAAATAGTTATTTATTAGAAATTTTATACACGAGATACAAGATGATGATCTATCATTTAATATATGGATTAATATATACCAGTACCATTTAATATATGGGTTAATATATACCAGTACCATTTAATCATTCCAATTAAAAATTCAATAAAAAGTCATTAATTTATTAGAATTGATAAGGAAATTAAAAAAAGTTCATAAATTTATTATAAAAAAAAGAAAATTTTTATCAATCTTTGTTACTGTTAACTATTTGTAAATCTGATAAAAAGATACTATTGTTTAAACTCTTAATTACTTTCTATTTTGTTTTAATATGTCAAATATATTTTTATTATTTTTTTAAATTATATTGTCATCACATTAAGAGATATTAAGTTACAATATCTGGAAATTGTACGCATATATTCTTAATTTAATTAATATTCAATTATTCATTTACCTATAAATATATCTTATTGAAATTAAACCAAATATTAAAGTTAAAGTTTGGAATGACCTTATCTAAAATTGCATGCCAATTTATTAATCATTTACTTTGATAATATATTAATAGTAATAGGATTAGTGCTATCCAAATTGAAAAAAGAAAAGCAAAAATCAAACTAATTAATAAGATATACAAATGAGGTTGAAGGAGAGATATAAAACCTTTTATTAAAGGTAAGCAAGAAGCAAAAATGTGAAAGCCAAATATTGATTAAATTAAAATCAATAAATTTGAAGTTCAAATTGAAAAACATAAAAGCACAAAATAACGAATTTTTGAAAATTTTATAAGGCATTCAAATTGAAAACAATTGACAATAAATAGAGAGTTTTGTTTGCATAAAGAATAATTGTTGTGTTCTGGGGTATCAGTTAAACGAATGATAGCAACTAAAGAAAAAGTTATTGTATAAATTCTATAACTTATAATGATCAAGATAAGATTACCTAATTGGATGATTAAACCAAACTTGTAAAATTTTGTGAGAAAAACCCTTATTAAAGGAAATTAATATTTAAAAAATCCAAAACTCATAAAATAAATTGAAATTTCAAAAACTAAATTAATATGTATTTAATAAAAATATTTAAAGAATTTTAAAAATTATAAACTTGAAAAATCCAACCAAAATCCATAAAATGATTATGATTTTTCAAAACTGATTTTATGGTAATTTAACGGGAATATTTAAAGAAATTTGAAGTTCAAAACTTCAGAAAATTCTATCGAAAATTTTACAAATAAACTAAAGCTCATATTTTGGAACCAAGAAAAGTTTAATTTAAAAAAACACATTGAAACCTATATAAATTAAGTTAAATACATCATATTATCCGAAATATTAATTTATGAAATGGTAAAGATGAAAATCCAAAGTCCGAAACAAGTTTTTACCAAAAAAGTCGCAAATGAAATACTTGTGATACTATTTCAAAAAATAATCAGCAAAATTGACAACTTGACATCTTGTGATATAAAATTGCAATACATAATTTTTATCGAATATTTTTGATTTTTTGAAATGCATATTAGCATAAATACTACACAGGTATTAATAAAAATATACAGCGATCTTTATGAGTTTATGAAAAATCTCAAAAAATGCCTAAAAATGAGAAATTTGATTGTGACATTATCTGCAAAAATGATTTTTGAAATTTTATAAGAGAATATTTACGAACTAATTTTTCTCTTGAATATTCATTCTTTTTATTTAAGATCGATCTTGAAATGACACTTTTCCTATCATGTGCACATATGATTATCTATGTGTGACAAATTACATTATAAATATGTGTAAACTACTCAGTACAGGTCTACCTCTACCAGAACAGCGGCAAATTGGTTCTTAATCTCAGATATTTAGAATTATTAGGGAAAAGGCCTGACAAAATTAGATGTCTATAGTTGGCTTTCTTTGGCCGTTACCGAGAACTAGAAACAAGAAAAAGACCAAATAGACATTGTTTTGTTTTAGCCATAATAATCCTTGTGCAAAGGTACGAAATGATGATTTTTACCCTACATGGGTAATATGGATATCAATCTTGACTTAGAATGCAAAGATTGCAATTAAGCCCTTAAAATTTTATAAAATTACATTTCGTATCTCATTGGAAGATCAGAGGATATGAAAGGTTTTAGTATTTCTACACACTCTGAAAACCAAAGAAATGGTAGAAATACTTTAAAATTACCAAAATGCCCTAAATGATGGATTTGATGTAAGAAATGACTATTTTAACCCTAAAATGGAAGACTAAATAAACACAAAACTTTTCTAAATTTCTATGATTGTCCTTATATGATACAAAACATGAAATCAAGCATCAAATATATTTAAATCAATAAAAAAATCATGCTAAAGTTCATAGGAAGATTCGGTCAAACACGTTAGGCCCAAAAATAGCCTTTTTATTATTTCTTGCAAACAAGTCCCTATATTTTTTATATTTGCATATTGGTTCTTACATGTTATATATTTACAAAATAACATCAAAAAAATTAAAAACATCAACCATTCGGACATTTTATCAGGCATAGATCTACCCATTCATGTCCTTAAAAATTTTTGGAAAATTTATTTTTAGGTCCCTATAACTTTTAAAAATCACAAAATAACATTAACATAAGAATAACAACCAACACTAAGATTAAGGCCTCCATGTTTTTCAACCATCATAGAAAAAAACAAAAAGTAATTTTTCCTTAATACAACAATCATACATCTAGGTTCTACCAAATAAAACAAAAAAATTGGAAATTCCATTCATAACAAAGAAAAAAAATTGCACGACTAATTAGTTAGCTTTTACTGATCATATCATACTATTAAGATGCAAGTAGTAAGAAACTCAAATCGAGTACAAATAATCAAATTTAAAATTTAACACGAGAATCAAGTTTAATTTTTTGTTATGTAAATGGGCCTAATCGAATCGAGTTTCATAGAATTTGATTTCAATTCAACTAGATTATTGCTAATGTTGGGGAGTGCACTTGAGTTTTACCTATTTCTTTGTTTTTTTTTTTTTTAAAAAACCTTTTGTCTATTTCTAATTGGATTAACTTCAAAGGGCCAAGGTCTCGCTAGTGTCATGCCAAGCACTTTAAAAAAGTAGGCAGGGTGCATTAATCCCACATCAAATAAGAAAAGAAAGGTTTTTAGGCATATAAGCGGGTGCATTGCACATCCCATTAGGCATGTCTTTTGGGAAAAAGGTAATAGTGTTGTGACAAGTTGGTATCAAAGCTAGAAGTTCATGAAAGTAATGATAGTAGAGATGGCATCTCAAGTAGGAAACCAAATGAAAGAGGTCTTAGAGACTAGTAGGAAAATGAGGAAGGCCAACAGTTTGAGGGATGTTCTATCGGCCATAGATGGCAGGGTGTCCAAGCTCAAGGTGACAGTCAAAGATATGCAAGAAAACCTTGAGAATATGGAAAGTAGCATTGAAGAACTAGACTCCGTAGGGGATAAGCTTAAGGGGAAGATGCAAGGTGCTCTAAATACGATGATAAACATTCTTACTCAGAAGAATAATGCCCTTAACGCTAAGAGGCCATGAAAAAGCAAATAGAAGAGCTCATGGGGGAGCTCTCATCATGCAAAGTAGCTATAGGGGGTAGCGTGCTAGCTGTGACATCCAAACACATAATGAAGATCCCTAAGCCAAAGGAGTTCAAGGGAACCAGGTCTGTGAAAGATGTTGACAACTTCTTGTAGGGGATGAAACAATACTTTCAAGCAATAGGCATCGAAGATGATGCCACAAGGTAAATACTGCCTCCATGTATTTTACCAATATGACTCTTTTAAGGTGGTGTGGGGTTATTACCATTGGAACTTGGGTAGTGTTCCAAACAAAGTTTAGGCAACAGTTTTACCCTGAGTATGTCAAGGATAAAGCTCGTCCAAAGTTACAAAGGCTTACGCAACAAGGCACAGTTCAAGAATATGTTCAAAGGTTTAGCGAACTTATGCTCTAGATTTCATATTTGTGGCAAAATGAGGCATTCTTCTCATTCATGGATGGACTTAAACCCTGGGCTAAGCAAAAGTTGCAATGAAGAAGTGTTCAGGAGTTGACCAAAGCCATGACCACAGCAAAATCCTTAATCAAGCTTGGCATAAAAAAGTCAAACAAGTCTAAGTCTTCTAAGCCCAAGGGCAAGGGCAATAGTAGGGGAAACTAACACCAAAAGTCCAAAAATAATAACGAAAACCTAACAATAGGGAAGCCAAAGTTCAACAAGCCATGGGATAAGAAGAAAGATAAGGAGTCGGTGAAATATTTCATATGTGATGGTCCACACTAGATGCAAGATTGCCTAAAATGAACTAAGCTTTCCTCCATCAACAAGAAAGATGATGAGCCATAAAAGAAGACCCTCAAACTTGGTTTGATCATGAGTTCTATCAAGGTAAAGAGGTGTTGAAAACAAAAAAGGTTGATGTTCATGTACATCTCTATTGTAGGCAAGAAAATAAGTGCTCTAGTTGACACATGGGCATCAGATTTGTTCATATCTAAGAATGTTACCAAAAATCTTGATCTCAAAGTTGAAAAGATAACTAGTTGGATCAAGACAGTCAACTTAAAAGAGGTATCAACCATGGGTGTTGCAAAATGAGTGGACTTACAACTTGGAGACTAGAAATACAAGGAAACCATCGAGGGTATACCATTTGACGACTATGAATGTGTGGTTGGCTTGAATTTTCTTGATTGAATAAATGTTCTTCTTGTACCATTTGCCAATTGCATATGTTTTTTAGATACCTATTATCAATGCATTATGCTAGTGAATCGAGAGATGGGTGTCAAAGCTAAGGTGCTATTTGCAATCTAGCGTGCTAAGGAAGAATGTATAGAAGAAGTCACCTACTTGACAGCCTTAAAGTTTAATGAGCCTTAGAAATCCATGGACAAGACTCCTTTAGAGGTGCTAGAAGTGCTGCAATCTTTTAAGGATGTAATGCCTACTAAGCTGCCAAAAAGGCTACCACTTAAGAAAAAGATGGATCACAAGATTGAGTTGGTGCCTATATTGAACCGCCAATTGAGACCCCCTATCGAATGTCACCACAAGAGTTAGAGGAGTAGCAAAGATAGTTGAAAGAGCTTTCGGATGCTGGGTACATTAGACTTTCTAAAGCCCATTTGGTGTATCAATTTTATTTCGATGAAAGCGTGATGGGTCTTTGAGGTTATGCATAGACTATCAGGCATTCAACCAGCTCAATGTGAAAAACTAGTGCCTAATCCACTCATTGTAGACTTGTTTGATCAACTTAAAGAGGCAAGATGGTTAACCAAGCTTGACTTACAATCGAGGTACTATCAAGTGAGAATAATTGAAGAAGATAAGCCAAAAACAGAATGTGTGACGCGCTATGGCTAATACTAGTTCTTAGTGATGCTTATTGGCTTGACTAATGCTTCAGCAACCTTTTGCACTCTAATGAACAAGGCACTTCAATCTTTTCTAGATCGTTTTATGGTTGTTTACTTTGACGATATTGTTATTTATAGTAAGTCACTTAAAGAGTATGTGGGGTAATTAAAGAAGGTGTTTCAAGCCTTGTGAGAGCATAAGCTTTATGTGAAATGGGAAACATGTTCATTTTCCCAGTAGGAGGTGCCATTCTCAGGCTACATTATGGGAGGTGGCCAGATCCAAATAAATGGAAGCAAGGTTCAGGCCATATTTGATTAGGAGCCACTAACCAAGGTAACAGAGTTGTGGTCATTCCTTGGGTTGGCAAACTACTACAAACTTTTGTCAAAAGCTATTTTAGCATTACCATGCCATTTACAAACTTACTTAACCAGGCAAAAGTATGCGATTGAAGCCTTGAGTGCCAACATGCCTTTAATCAGTTGAAGCATGTGATAACAGAGGAGCCCATACTTGCCTTGTCAAATCATAGTAAATCATATAAGGTTCATACATATGCATCAGACTATGCGATTGGAGGAGTGTTGATGCAAAATAAACATCCTGTGGCATTCAAAAGTTGTAAGCTTAATAAATTGGGAGGAGGTATACGGTCCAAGAAAAAGAGATGACCTTATTGGTGCATTGTTTATTCATATGGAGACATTACCTATTAGGGTCCAAGTTTATTGTCTTTATAGATAATGTTACAAATAGTTATTTTTTAACTAAGAGAAAGTTGTCCCCCAAATAGACATGTTGGCAGGTTTTCCTAGCAAAGTTTGATTTCATCATGGAGTATAAGCCATTAGTTACCTTGAGAGTTCACTATTGAAGTGCATCAAAGAAGGGTTGTCCCATGATCTCACAGCTAAAACCCTTATAGAGAATGCCTAAAAAGGAAAGACTAGATGATTTTGGGTAGAGGGAAACTTACTCTACACCAAAGGACACCATTTTTATGTGCTTTAATTTTGGAAGTTGCGTAAGTAGATCATGTAGGATTGCCATGATTCGAGATGGGATGGTACCTTAGCACTCTTGGAAGACTATTACTATTGGCCACATATGGGCGATGATGTTGAGGCATATGCAAAATCTTTCCTTGTGTGCACATAAGAAAAGGTTGAGAAGAGAACACTAGTTGGACTATTGCAACCATTGCTCATATCAGAGCAGCCATAGAAGAGTGTCTCCATGGATTTCATAGTTGGATTGCCTAAGGTGGATGGGTTTGGAAGCATTATAGTAGTGGTGGATAGATTTTCCAAGTATAAAACTTTCATTCCAGCAACCAAAGAGTGCTCTGTAGAGGAAGCAGCTCGATTGTTCCTAAAAATATGGTGAAGTACTGCGGAGTATCATGGACCATAGTTAATGATCGGGATAGGTGATTTACAGGATAGTTTTGCACATAATTGTTCAAGTTATTGGGGTCAGACTTAAACTTTTCCACCAGTGTGCATCCCCAAAGAGATGGGTAGGCCAAGAGAGTGTATGCCTTACTAGAACTATATCTCCGGCACTATGTAAGTGTTACACAATGTGATTGGCCAAAGTTATTGGATGTAGTCCAGTTTTTTTACAACTTGTAGCAGAGCGAGGCCACAAACCAGAGTCTATTTGAGATAGAAACAAGGCAATAGCCATTCACACCTAGTGCTATTGTAACAGGTTATACGGGACCAAATCCAGTAGCTTACAAGTTTGCCAAGACTTGGCAAGAGCAAACTGACTTAGCTAAGGCTTGTCTACACAAGGCAAGAAAGCACACCAAGAAATGGGTAGATAAAAACAAGGGATATATAGTTTCAAGTTGAAGACTTAGTCCTTATCAAACTACACTTAGTGCTATGCAACCCAAGCATGCATAAAGGGCTTGTGCAGAAATAGAGGGCCCTTTTAGAGTTCTAAAATGGGTAGGCAAGGTCACCTACAAACTTGAGTTTCTACCAAAGCTCAAGGTATACCCCATTTTCCATGTCAGCATGCTCAAACCATTCTATGAGGATCAGAAAGATCCAAACCTAGGCAAGTCACAGCGTGCACTGGTAGGAATGAAGGCCTCTTATGATGAAAATGTACAATGCATTCTTGCAGATTGAGTAGTATGACAGAAAAGTCATAGGCCAAGGTATGAGTACTTTATTCGGTGCAAAGAACTTCCCGATAGTGAGGAAGTTGGGAACCGATCGAGGCATTATGGCAGTTCCAAGATAAGGTTGAGCAGTTCCATTCACAGGATGTGACGAGAGCGTCATGAGAACAAGTGGGGAAGAATGTCATGGGCCACACTAATCAACCTAACTCAGAAAACATAAGTTATATGGAACAACTTGGCCTACTAAAATAAGCACAATCTTTAAAGAGTTCTAGAAGGCCCAGTTTCTAGAAGCTTGGAGATATAATTAAAAATAACTACTCCAGCTTATTTAAAATTAGATAGAGATAAAGTTATTAAAGTTTAAATTTATCTTGGATTCTAGATTTTATAGATAAGTGTAAATCTTAGCTATCCATTAGATTTAATCTGAGCCATTGATATATAGGGAATTCAACTATAAATAGAGGCCTCCCTAGCCTCATTTGTATCATCAAACACTTTAAAAATACATCTGAGCATTCATTTATATTTTTTTTGTGTTCTTTTTTTCTGTTTTAGTCTTTTAAGCTTTTAGTTTCAGTGCATTTGGGAAATTTAGATTATTCTTTTTGTGTGTTTAAAAGGCTGACTTAGGTATACAAGGAAGCAAATCCCAAACCTATGGCTGCGTAATTTGCTAGGCTAAAGTTTGAACCCATGACAGTTGGTATTAGAGCCAACCCTTGACCATCCGATTTCACACTGAGCGCCACAATAGGTAGGGTAGGTAAGGTGGACCAACTGTGACTCCATACCAAACACTCTAAAGGTAGGGCAGGCAAAAATGGTGGAGAAGCCTGTAACGGGGAAGTCATGAGATTAGGTGGGAGAGAATATCATGCGAAGTGCTTTAAAGAAATAAGCATGGTGCATTAATCCCACATCAGATAAGAAAGGGAACATCTTTGAGCATATAAGCAGGTGTGCTGCACATCCCATTAGGCTTGTCTTTTAAGAAGAGGGTAATGGCCCTGTGACACTAGCCCTAAATTCACCACTCATTGCACATCTCCTCAGGCATCAATTTCTAATACTGTATTTGATGTGCAATTTACATTTGAATCATTATTTTTATTAATATTTTATAAAAATTATTATTTATAAACTATTCTAGTTAAATATGATCAAGTGTAATAATTATTTGTGGTCGACTTGATTTGATAAAAGAAGTCAATAATATGATGTAACATGAATCTAAAAATGGCATAGGCTTAAAATGATTCTAAACCCAAAATGACCCAAACAATTCATTTTGGATTACGATGAAATTATTCATTATGCATGCAATGACTATAAAGAAAATTAGAAAATGAAAAACAAGCTTGACGTTATTATATATAGTTTTATGGTGTTAGGATTTAAAATCTTAATTAATCGATTGTAATTCAATTTTAATATCCTTTTTAAATCAAACTCTTGGGTTGGATAAATAATATAATTTATTGTACTTTTATAATATTAGTAAATTTGTTATATTATTACTATAATAACCTTTCTAAATTAATTGTGAAAGAGTTCAAGGTAATTGTTCAAAGCTTTTCTAGTAATTTTTAATTTTAATTAGTTAAGTGATGTACTTTTAAACTTTGTTCTAAAACAAAGGTACTTTGACCTAACTAGAATCCACATCATCATTTTTCTCCATGTCATCGTACCTTTTATTCAATTCCTACGTTTCATTCTCTTCCCTCCAATGGCATTATATCTTTTCTATTTTTTAAATCAATCTCAGAAAGGTAGTTCTCTGCCTAGTTAGTCTACAACGACATTCTAATTGAGCTTGATGCGGCAATCAACATGTTGCTAAAAAATTTTATGTTCTTTTAGTTTCTGATAATAGTCAAACATTTCTCTATGTTCAAATGCATTTTTCATAGCCAACATCATCTACCTTATTACTACAAATTAACTACCACCATAAGATTTTAATTACTCTACTAGCTTTGATTTCTAATTCATGGTCAGATTATAATCTCATACACAATCAGATTTGTTTGAAATTTAAATTTAAAGGAATAAAAAACCAATTTCACTCGTACATGATTCAAACATAAATAATGAAAGTAAATCAAAGACTGAATAAAAATACAACTGCAATCGAAAAAAACATAGCAATAAAGTTAATTTATGAAGAACTCATGTAATTTTTATGCAAATAAAATGAGTTTGAATAAGACCCTTTTAAAATCCTTAGTTTGGAAGTGCTAGAAATAGAAAATAAAAATCATGAAAGATCAAGGTCAGGGAAAAACCAAGAGAAAGGGGAGAAGCACATAAAAAATTGATAGGAAAAAGTCTGATTGAATAATTAGAGAAAGTAAAAAAAAAAATGAAAGTAGATAAGTTTTGAGGGAAAGAAAAAATGAATCTAATTGAATGTTTTGATCAAAGCCATTTGATTGGACTCCAATATTTCATGAATGATTGTGGAACACAAAAAAACAAAATGAAAGAGATAAAAATGTGCTGTAGGTGAGACAGAAAAGGAATTGGATAAAAGAAAGAACATAGTGAGTTGGAATAGAATGCTGAAGTGGCTTAATATATTTCATTTAGGTAAATAAGATTAAAAGTAGCCTCATTAGAGAATAAAGATTTTATTTTATTCTAGTGCAAGAGAAAACACATAATTGTTTAAACACTCAAATGATCTTTTAATTATATAAAATCTTTTAAATAAATTAATGAAATATTATATCAATCATGATAATCTTATAATAAAAATTAAAATAAATTATATATGTTAATTATTGAAGATATACTTATGATAATTTTATGTTTTTTTTCATTATCATATTATTTAAAATAAAGGTTTCATTTTTATTTTAAAAGTATAATCCTTTCCTATTTAATTTAGAATAAAGTATATAAAATAAGTCAATAAAGATATGTGTGTTTTATAATAATCATTTGTACATTATGTTATAATAATGTCTTATTATGTAATGGATCAAATTATATAATCTTTTATCATCATACATGTTTTCTAATTAAGATATATGTGTTGTTTTTGTTTTGAATATACAATCTCTTAAGTCTTATGATTTAATTTTTAAAAATATGTAAAATAAATTATTAATATGTGTTGTATTATATTATTTGTACACTGCATTATAATGATATGTTTATGAATATGTAAATGGATTGAAATAATAATTTAAGTTGTTTATGTAACAAATACTCGAATTTGAAAAATTATCAAATTATGCCTAAATAAAAAGACTAGATTAGATAGATATCTATTTATAATCATCAAGATCAAAATATAAAAGACAAAACTAGCATCTATAATGTTCATAGACAACCTTCCATTATTAGTGGAATGGTGAAGCCTAGAAAGATTATGTAGTAGA
This sequence comes from Adansonia madagascariensis, assembly GCA_038381835.1. Lineage (NCBI taxonomy): Eukaryota > Viridiplantae > Streptophyta > Magnoliopsida > Malvales > Malvaceae > Adansonia > Adansonia madagascariensis. The sequence continues at coordinate 18,245 of JBBYHL010428181.1, forward strand.
TTTGGAGAGGTGGTCGATGTTTTATTCTGGTGACGAAAAGTGTCAAATGTTGGAGATTTTGGTTTGTTAGGTTTAAGGAAGTGGAGAAGCTAGACGAGCTGTGTAGAATCTCAATGGAGTGTGGTTTTTGGGTTAAAAGAATTTAGCGAGATTCAAATCGATAACTTCATTTTGGGAAAAGATCGATTAAACAGAAAAAAGTGAAAGATGAGAATAGGATGGATGGAATCGATGAAGTAGAGCTAAGTAAATCATTTAGGGTATTTCAGATATTTTAGAAATATTTCTAGCATTTTTAGACATTTTGGGGTCAGAGTGCAATTTTGAGAAATTTAAGAGCCTATTAGCAATTTTTACATTTTAGGTCGTATTTGATATCTAAGTTACCTATCTAGGGTATGATTGTTGCTCCATATCATCACTGAGTCTTTTAGGGTTACAAAGATACGTTCACGTCAAAGGTATACCTCATGGGCATTTTAGTAATTTATCTTGGAACTAAGTCCTTTAGGATAATTGAGATCCTTTCATGTTGAAGGAGCACATTAGAGATAGGTTCATTCTTTTATGATGTTATCGAGTTCTTTAAGGTTACTGGGATACTTTCACATTGAAAATATACCTTAGGGATATTTTAGTAATTTGTCTCAAAATCGAGTCATTTAGGGTTACTAGGATACTTTCATAATGAAGGTGTACTTTAGGGGATATTTTCGTCTCTTCAACCAAGTCTGAGTCTTTCAAGTCTTAGAATAGGTTTTATCATTTTTTTAATAAAATCGGGGTTTTTCGAAAACCAATGCAATGTATTTGAAGTAGAGTACTACATAGGATGTCTCCTAGTATATGGGAGGGGTTTCATAAATTGTTTTAATATTAAGATATCCTTTTCAAAATGAGCAAAAATTGGTTTCATAAAGTAAAACTTCATGTTTCTCTGTTTTATCTGGCGAGATATGAATGACATTTTGATTTAATTTGAAAAATATTAGAAACCTAATTTTCTCAAAAGGAATAATGAATTTTAGATTAGGAAAATCTTGAATCACTGGAATTATAATTAAACATTGGATACTGAAACTGAATGAAGATCAAAATTTATATTAACACATAATTAATAGGTATCAATTTTTGGGTATCATGAGAGAGATTGATCATTATTCGTGATTGTAATTGACTGTCAAACTCTTTCTTATGATCTCTGGTATTAATGCGGATCTCAAAGTTTTTTTTTCAGGGTTTCATAACCTTTGAAATATGAATTTTGGTTGGTGACAAATCTGGCCTAGCCAAAGTAGATAGTGGCAACTCTAAAATAAATGGTAATTTCGTAATGACTATTTACAGTTAAGACAATCTCATCATAATCCAATGGCTTTCGAGTCAACTTTAATACAGTATTAATATAGTTGCACTAATCTTCCTCGCATTTTCCTCATTACAAATATGAAATTTTTGTACCTACCTATTTGTTGTCATCTTATTGTTAGGGAAAAGGTATCCATTCGTTTAATATATATATATATATATATATATACACACACTCATATCTATATAATTTCAGCTTTGATCAGTCTAAATTTAACCAAGGACTTATTTTTTATTACTGGGAAAGAGTTTGATATTAACTGCAGCAGTCAAGGTTTTGTTTCCTTGACTTGTTTTCGTCGCTTCTGCCTCTACCATATGTATATTTCTAAAGTTTTAAATCCGTAGGGCCGGATGGATTCAACTTCAGCTTCTCCAAAAATGCTTGGGCTTTCATGAAGAGCGAGCCTCGTGCAATTCCTGCTGGAGGTTTTCAGAACAGGAGGATTGGAGAAAAGTGGAAAATCCTGTGGACTGGATCAGCTTAATTAATTCAATTTAAAAGATCCTAGCTGTAGTTTTAACAAAAAAAAAGTTTCAATCAGTGATTAGTAAACAGGTCAGTGACTCTCAATGTCTGTTTAGATTTTGGATGTTATGTTACTTGCTAATGAGGTGACTGATTCCTTGGGAAAAGAGAAGAGCAATGTAGGAAAGTTTATATCAAAGCTTGATTCTGAGAAAGCCTATGATTGTGTTAATTGGAGA
>JBBYHL010428200.1:0-20317 GCA_038381835.1 Adansonia madagascariensis
TTGGGCACCACAAATTCATTCTCCTCATTGGGATAAATGAATTGATGCTTTGGTTTCATAAGAAAAACTTCTCTTTCGACCACTTTTGGAATTAATGTTCGTTCATTGATTTGGACAAACACGGATTAACATAATAATCTGCTTTCATTTTGTGATCGGGAACCATAAGCACATTCTCCTTATTAGGATAAATGATATTGAAGCTTTGGTTTCAAAGGAAAAACATCTCTTTCTACCATTTTTGGAATTAAAGTTCATATTTTAATTAGGATAAACATGCATTCACTTAATGATCTCCTTTCTTTTAATGATTGGGCACCACAAATTCATTCTCCTCATTGGGATAAATGAATCGATGCTTTGGTTTCATAAGAAAAAATCTGTATCCCACCAATTTTTAGAATCAAAGTTTGTCTGTCAATTAGGATAAACATGCATTCACGTAATAATATCCTTTCTTTTCATGATTGGGCACCATAAACATATTCTCGTCATTGGGATAAATGATATTGATGCTTTGGTTTCATAAGAAAAACTTCTCTTTCTACCATTTTTAGAATTAATGTTTGTTCATCGATTTGGACAAACACGGATTCACATAATAATCTCTTTTCTTTTAATGATTTGGCACCATAAACACATTCTACTCATTGGGATGAATGATATCAAAGCTTTGGTTTCAAGGGAAAAACATCTCCTTCTATCATTTTTAGAATTAAAGTTCATTTTTCAATTGGATAAACAAGGATTGACATAATACCTTCTTTCTTTTAATGATTGGGCACCACAAATTCATTCTCTACACTGGGATAAATGAATTAATGCTTTGGTTTCATAAGAAATACTTCTCTTTTGACCATTTTTAGAATTAAAGTTTATTTTTCAATTGGGATAAACACGGATTCACATAATAATCTCCTTTCATTTCATGATTAGGCACCATAAGCACATTTTCCTTAATGGGGTAAATGGTATTGATGCTTTGGTTTCATAAGAAAAACTTTTCTTACCATTTTCAGAATTAATGTTCGTTTATCGATTTGGACAAGCATGGATTCACATAATAATCTCATTTCTTTTCATGATTAGGCGTCATAAACAGATCCTCCTCATTGGGATAAATGATATTGAAGCTTTGGTTGCATGAGAAAAACATCTCTTTCTACCATTTTTAGAATTAAAGTTCATTTTTCAATTGGATAAACACGGATTCACCTAATAATCTCCATTCTTTTAATGATTGGGCATCATAAATTCATTCTCCACACTAGGATAAATGAATTGATGCTTTGGTTTCATAAGAAATACTTTTCTTTCGGCCATTTAGAATTAAAGTTTGTTTTTCAATTTGGTTAAACATGGATTCACATAATAATCTCATTTCTTTTAATGATTGGGCACCATAAACACATTCTCCTCGTTGGGATAAATGGTGTTGATGCTTTGATTTCATAAGAAAAACTTCTTTCTCCACCATTTTTAGAGCTAATGTTCATTCATCAATTTGTACAAACACATATTCTCAAAATAATCTCTTTTTTTAATGATTAGGCACCATAAACACATTCTCCTCATTTGGATAAATGATATTGAAGCTTTGGTTTCAAGGGAAAAACATCTCTTTCTACCATTTTTAGAATTAAAGTTCGTTTTTAAATTGGATAAACATGATTCACATAATAATCTCTTTTCTTTTAATGATTGAGCTCCACAAATTCATTTTCTACACTGGGATAAATGAATTGATGCTTTGTTTTCATAAGAAATACTTATCTTTCGACCATTTTTAGAATTAAAGTTCATTTTTCAATTGGGATAAATGCAGATTCATGTAATAATCTCTTTTATTTTAATGATTGGGCATCACAAATTCATTATCCTTATTGGGATAAATGAATTGATGCATTGGTTTCTTAGGAAAAACCTCTTTTTCTTACATTTTTAGAATTAATGTTCGTTCGTCGATTTGGGCAAACACAGATTCACATAATAATCTCCTTTCTTCTCGTGATTAGGCACCATAAATACATTCTCCTTATTGGGATAAATGATATTGAAGCTTTCGTTTCATAAGAAAAACATCTTTTTTTACCATTTTTAGAATTAAAGTTCATTTTTCAATTGGGATAAATGCAGATTCACGTAATAATCTCTTTTATTTTAATGATTGAGCACCACAAATTCATTATCCTCATTGGGATAAATGAATTGATGCATTGGTTTCTTAGGAAAAACCTCTCTTTCTACCATTTTTAGAATTAATGTTCGTTCATCGATTTAGGCAAACACAGATTCACATAATAATCTTCTTTCTTTTCAGGATAAGGCAGCATAAACACATGCTCCTCATTGGGATAAATGATATTCGTGCTTTGGTTTCATAGGAAAAACATCTCTTTCTACTAGTTTTTGAATTAATGTTCGTTCGTTGATTTGGACAAGCATGGATTCACATAATAATATCTTTTCTTTTAATGATTAGGTATCATCAACACATTCTACTCATTGGAATTAATGATATTGAAGCTTTGGTTTCAAGGGAAAAACATCTCTTTCTACCACTTTTAGAATTAAATATCAATTTTCAATTGTATAAACATGGATTCACATAATAATCTCTTTTCTTTTAATGATTGGACACCATAAATTCAATCTCTGCACTGGGCTAAATGAATTGATGCTTTGGTTTCATAAGAAATACTTCTCTTTCGGCCATTTTTAGAATTAAAGTTTATTTTTCTATTAGGACAAACACGTATTCACATAATAATCTCTTTTTTTTTCATGATTAGGCACCATAAACAAATTCTCCTCATTGGGATAAATGGTATTGATGCTTTGGTTTCATAACCTTTTCCTTCTACTATTTTTAGAATTAATGTTCATTCATCGATTTGGACAAAAATGGATTCACATAATAATCTCCTTTCTTTTCATGATTAGGCAGTATAAACACATTCTTCTCATAGGGATAAATGATATTTAAGTTTTGGTTTCATAAGAAAAACATCTCTTTTTACCATTTTTAGAATTAAAGTTCGTTTTTCAATTGGGATAATCACGGTTTCACATAATAATCTCCTTTCTTTTAATGATTAGGCACCATAAATTCATTCTTATCAATGGGGTAAATGAATTGATGTGTTAGTTTCATAGGAAAAACTTCTTTTACTACCATTTTTAGAATTCATGTTCGTTCATCGATTTGGACAAACATGGATTCACAAAATATTCATTTTTTTTCGTGATTAGCACTATAAACATATTCACCTCATTGGGATAAATGATATTTAAGCTTCGGTTTCATAAGAAAAATATCTCTTTTTACCATTTTTAGAGTTAAAGTCCATTTTTCAATTGGGATAATCATGAATTCACATAATAATCTCCTTTCTTTTAATGATTGGATACCACAAATTCATTCTCCTCAATGGGATAAATCAATTGATTCGTTGGATTCGTAAGAAAAACTTCTCTTTCTACCATTTTTAGAATTTATGTTCATTCATTGATTTGGACAAACACGGATTCATAAAATAATCTCCTTTCTTTTCGTGATTAGGCACCATAAATATATTCACCTCATTGGGATAAATGATATTGAAGCTTCGGTTTATAAGAAAAACATCTCTTTCTACCATTTTTAGAATTAAATTTCATTTTCAATTGGATGAACACAGATTCACCTAATAATCTCCTCTCTTTTAATGATTAGGCACCATAAATGCATTCTTCGTACTGGGATAAATTAATTGATGCTTTGATTTCATAAGAAATACTTCTCTTTCGGCCATTTTTAGAATTAAAGTTTGTTTTTCAATTGGGATAAACATGAATTCACATAATAATCTCTTTTCTTTTAATGATTAGGCACCATAAACACATTCTCCTCATTGGGATAAATGGTATTTATGCTTTCGTTTCATAAGAAAAACTTCTCTTTCTACCATTTTTAGAATAATGTTCATTTGTCGATTTGGATAAACACAGATTCACATAATAATCTCTTTTCTTTTGTGATTAGGCACCATAAACACATTCTCATCATTGGGATAAATGATATTGAAGCTTTGGTTTCATAAGAAAAATATCTCTTTTTACCATTTTTAGAAATAAAGTTCGTTTTTCAATTAGGATAATCATGGATTCACATAATAATCTCCTTTATTTTAATGATTGGGCACCACAAATTCATTCTCCTCAATGGGATACATGAATTGATGCGTTGGTTTCATAAGAAAAAACTGCTGTTTCTACCATTTTTAGAATTAATGTTCATTCGTCAAGTTGGACAAACACGGATTCACATAATAATCTTTTTTCTTTTCGAGATTAGGCAGCATAAACACATTCTCCTTATTAGGATAAATGATATTCATGCTGTGGTTTCATAAGAAAAACAACTCTTTCTACCATTTTTAGAATTAATGTTCATTCGTTGATTCGGAAAAACATGGATTCACATAATAATCTCTTTTCTTTTAATGATTAGGCACCATAAACACGTTCTTCTCATTAGGATATATGATATTGAAGCTTTGGTTTCAAGGGAAAAACAACTCTTTCCACCATTTTTAGAATTGAAGTTCGTTTTTCAATTAGAAAACACGGATTCACATAATAATTTCCTTTCATTTAATGATTAGGCACCACAAATTCATTCTCTGCACTGGGATAAATGAATTGATGCTTTGGTTTCATAAGAAAAGCTTCTCTTTCTACTATTTTTAGAATTAATGTTCATTCGTCAATTTGGACAAACACGGATTCAAATAAAAATCTCTTTTTTTTAATGATTAGGCACCATGAACACATTCTCCTTATTGGGATAAATGATATTGAAGCTTTGGTTTGAAGGGAAAAACATCTCTTTCTACCATTTTTATCGTTAAAGTTTATTTTTCAATTGGATAAACATGGATTCACATAATAATCTCCTCTCTTTTAATGATTGGGCACCATAAATTCATTCTCTGCACTGGTAAATGAATTCTTGCTTTGGTTTCATAAGAAATACTTCTCTTTTGGACATTTTTAGAATTAAAGTTTATTTTTTAATTAGGATAAACACGGATTCACATAATAATCTCCTTTCATTTCAGGATTGGGCACCATAAACACATTCTCCTTATTGGGATATATGGTTTTGATGCTTTAGATTCATAAGAAAAACTTCTCTTTCTACCATTTTTAGAATTAATGTTCCTTCGTCAATTTGGACAAACACAGATTCACATAATAATCTCATTCTTTTCATGATTAGGCACCATAAAAACATTCTCCTTATAGCGATAAATGATATTGAAGCTTTGGTTTCATAAGAAAAACATCTCTTTTTACCATTTTTAGAATTAAAGTTCATTTTTCAATTGGATAAACTCAGATTCACATAATAATCTCCTCTCTTTTAATGATTGGGCACCACAAATTCATTCTCCTTATTGGGATAAATGAATGGATGCTTTGGTTTTATAAGAAAAACTTCTCTTTCTACCATTTTTAGAATTAATGTTCGTTCGTCGAATTGGACAAACACGGATTCACAAATAATCTCCTTTGTTTTCATGATTAGGCACCATAAACACATTCACCTCGTTGGGATAAATGATATTAAAGCTTTGGTTTCACAAGAAAAACATCTATTTCTTCCATTTTTAAAATTAAATTTCATTTTCAATTGAATAAACACAGATTCATCTAATAATCTCCTTTCTTTTAATGATTAGGCACCATAAATTCATTCTCCGCACTAGGATAATTGAATTGATGCTTTGGTTTCATAAGAAATACTTCTCTTTTGGCCATTTTTAGAATCAAAGTTCGTTTTTCAATTGGGATAAACATGGATTCACATAATAATCTCTTTTCTTTTAATGATTAGGCACCATAAGCACATTCCCTTCATTGGGATAAATGGTATTGATGCTTTGGTTTCATAAGAAAAACTTCACTTTCTATCATTTTTAGAATTAATGTTTGTCCGTCAATTTGGACAAACATGGATTCATATAATAATCTCTTTTCTTTTCATGATTAGGCACTATAAACACATTCTCCTTATTAGGATAAATGATATTGAAGCTTTGGTTTCATAAGAAAAACATCTCTTTTTACCATTTTTAGAATTAAAGTTTATTTTTCAATTGGGATAAACATCTTTTTCTACCATTTTTAGAATTAAAGTTTATTTTTCGATTGTATAAACACAGATTCACATAATGATCTTCTTTCTTTAATGATTAGGCACCACAAATTCAATATTTGTACTGGGCTAAATGAATTGAAGCTTTGGTTTCATAAGAAATACTTCTCTTTCGGCCTTTTTAGAATGAAAGTTTATTTTTCTATTGGGACAAACACGTTTTCACATAATAATCTCTTTTCTTTTCATGATTAGGCACCATAAACACATTCTTCTCATTGGGATAAATGATATTGAAGCTTTGGTTTCATAAGAAAAACATCTCTTTTACCATTTTTAAAATTAAAGTTCATTTTTCAATTGGATAAACTTAGATTCACATAACAATCTCCTTTCATTTAATGATTAGGCACCAAAAACGCATTCTCTTTATTAGGATATATGATATTCATGCTTTAGTTTCATAAGTGTGACACCTTATTTTGTCCAGGCTAACTGTTAGTAATCTGGAGCACGGACATAAGAGGGGGCTATGATTGGACATGAAAAAGAAAAAGAATAGGAGGAAAACAAAAAAAAGAAAAAGAGAAAAGAAAAGGAGGAAAACAAAAAGGAGTCTAGATGAAAATCCAAAATGGTCATATGGACAACCAACCCAATTATAATTGAAAACCCATAAGGGAAACTTGAAGAGATCAATTTTGATGGGACATGAAGTAAGAGTACCTACAGGATAATGCAAAGCGATCCTAGAGATCTTCTGAAGATCAGCTTATGCTAGGCATATTCATTGTTCGAGAAAGATTCTGAAAAGCACCTAAAGAGAGGCATCTTTTGCCTAAAAGATCATCTTTCTCGCTACCCTATCAATTACTTGTCAAATAGTATATTGAGTTATGTCTCTTTGTTGTTATGAATAAATATTGCCTTGTTTCTTTTAACCCCTGTATAATTCACATTACACTTGTCATTTAACTGATAATGTTTGATAATCAACTGAAATATGCCTCAGGACATCTTGATATTACATCAAAAGGAAAAGAAAAGCATAGGGAACTCTACTTATGCCTGATCATCAAGATCATGCACTTTTCATGTCCAAACACCCACTCAGCTTAACCTTCACCAAACCATTTCTAGCTCTCATAAGCCATATCTCAAGAAAAACCATTTTAAGCTAACCAGAAATCGACCCATGCATTCTATCAGAATCTTATTAAAGACATCAACCTAATTAGTCAAATAGTCTCTAAATTGTTGACAATGCCTTCCATTTGTCAAGAAAATGATTTAGCCTCCCGAATAAAGAAATGCAATAGTCGAAGTTCGAGACTAAATTTTTTGTCATATCCTCAATGGAGCCGAGACAACCTACAATCCCTAACGGGATTAGGAAAATTTTTGCCTATAGTTGCATCAAAGACGCATCGCCATCCCTTTGAGAGTCTGAATGATGTATAAGGAGAACTATAGCTATCTTATGTATTAGACTTCACATTATGCAATCATGATAGCATTCCATATCATACATTCACATTACCATCTTACATCATCATTTTTACAATAACACTTTAAGCCAGGTTTGCTGAATCTCCAAAGAATTCCTGCTAAGAACACTAAGCTTCGCAAACCAAGTGCCATTCAGGTAAGGTCCTTTTCTTCTCATCACCTCATGTCAAAACTCTTTTTATCAAGCAACTACTATCAAAGTGCTAGTGTTAAGAAATTGTTGTCTATCAAGAACATTCATCGGAAGCTTTGCTAAGAACTAGTGTCAAAACCCTATTCAATAGGAAATTTTGTCATGAACTTCTGTTAAGAAAAGCTTGTATTAGAAATCTTATCGAAAACTTTGTCACACCCTTTAAACCCCATAAGTCTATGGCACCCCTTAAAAGCACACAAGTTAGTGGCACCTCTTTAAAGTCCACAAGTCAATAGCACCCCTTTCAAAGCCTACAAGTCAGTGACACCCTTTAAAGCCCATAAGTCAGTAGCACCCTTTAAAAGCCCACAAGTTAGTGGCACCCCACAAGTTAGTGGCACCCCTTAAAAGACCACAAGTCAGTGGCACCCCTTTCAAAGCCTACAAGTCAGTGGCACCCTTTAAAGCCCATAAGTCAGTGGCACCCCTTAAAAGCCTATAAGTCAGTGGCACCTCTTCAAAGTCCATAAGTCAGTGGCACCCTTTTAAGCCCATAAGTTAGTGGCACCCCTTTCAAAGCCCACAAGTCAATGGCACCCTTTTCAAGACCATATGCTAGTAGCACCCTTTTAAGCCCATAAGTTAGTGACACCCCTTAAAAAGACCAAAAGTCAGTGGCACCTTTAAAACCCATAAGTCAGTAGCACACCTTGTTCCTCGTATGCTCTGTCAGCAGCAAAATTAATCCAAATTTGAAAATTTATTCCCTCGAAAGTGATTTTTGGGATATGGGGAATATTTTAGGTTGACCTTCATCGAGTTACCTTTCTAATGGTATCTTGTCCACTCTCTAAATCCTTCAAACCGATTTTAAATAAATTTAGGAAGCAGGATAGTATGATGCTATCCCCTGTTTTCGATTACAATCAAAATTGAGTTGTTATCCCAAATCTCATCTCGAGACATTCGAATGTTTTCGTATCACCCCGATCAGATTCGAGAACATGCTTTGATTGCCCATTGGTTCTTATCAAGGCATAAACACATATTACATCTTTACCATCCTCATTCACAATAATTTCTTTTACCAAAAGTTGTCAAAATGCCTACTTCTTTTCCAAATCACAAAGTTTTGTCAATTTAAGTCTTCTCACTCAATTGCTCTAAGGAGTGTCAGATGTGTCATTTTTGGGGATACTCCAACCCTGATCTTCCAAGGGAATACTCTAATCTTGCTCTTCAAAATTATCAAGATTTAAAAATTTTTCTTTGCTAAAATGATTTCTCATCCATGGGGATACTCCAACCCAGCTTTTTAAAATTATCAAGATTTAAAAATCTTCCTTTGTCAAAAATTATTTGCCATTTAGGGGATACTCTAACCCCATCTTTATGAAGGGATACTCCAACCCTACCTTTTAACTACAATTAATCTTTTTTCTCCTTCTTGGATTTCCATGAATACGTCAAACAAACCTCGTTTAATCAAAAAACCAAGATGCATCTAAACAATTATCGATTTAATTATTCCTAAATCATCAATGCTAATTGTGAGATAAATTCTAATAGTCCATTCCTTTTCCTTATCATTGCATTGAATGGTCCATGTTATGTTACTTTATTTATTGTCTTACTAACACGATTTCTTTGTGATGATTATGTACATTCATGTTTTCAAAACATTTCAAATAAAATTAAAGGTAATATTTCGTGTGGGTATCTCTCTAGTGCCCAAAGTGGAACATTCCATTTTCAAAGTAAAATCTAGAGGTCATTTTATGGAAAATCTTTATATTCCCCATCTCTCCTGGTCGTATATGAGAATAAATCTTTTTTATCAAAACCTGGATTTATATTTCTATAAGATTCATGCATTAAAAAAGGGTTATATTGAAATAATGATAAGTTAAGATTGAAAAAATCAAAATTGAGACAAGACATAGCTAGTACGATATCGATTTCGGGCATCATGAAGAGGTTCATACCTCATAATGCATAACCAACTCCCAAACCCAAATGATGAATTTGTGCATTACGTAGACCACCGGATCAATGTTTTAAGTTTCATAACTCAAAATATAGGTTTCAATAAGCATCCGATCATGCCTAGCTTGAAATGATCGATGGCGACTCCAAACGTTGGCCATTTTGTGATGGTCATCCGAGACCAATAAGATGAGCGATTCATCTTATGGTTCCCTTCACTATATCATAAGTTGAAAATCTGTACATTCTCATTCTCATCATATCGCGAAAAAAAAGTCTCGGTCAAGAAGATATTTCTAAGTCAAGAAAATATTTAAGGTCATGTGCATCCATAGATCCACGAGGATCCACCCCGGTGTACACTGCGATAGCTTGACGACTCCACTGGGGATAGTATAAAGAGTTAGGCCAATAACTAGCCATGTCTTGCTAGGTTCCCAATTCTTTTGATCTTCGGTCATTATTTAACCATGACCCTTTTGTCATTTTGTCATCTAATCTTTTGTTTGACATGATTTTTAGGATTGTCTTATTTTTTGAATAATCATTAGCTTAATAAAAATGGTAATACGAAAGTAAACAAAAGGGTTTGCTCGTTTCCCTATCACACACCGCTCACTTGCATGTGTATTAGTGTCCTACCAAACTCCATGGCGTGGTTACAACCCAATCATTAGGAGAAAGTGAGCTATCTGCCTTCATGAGTAACCCTCCACATAGCCAAGGCAATAACTTCACAGATGTAAATTAACTAAGTTTCTTGTGAGTAATCCTTTGCATTTGCATAAGGAAATACAACCAATGGATCAAACCCATTCTGTCAAACCCACAATGGGTCTACAATCAAGGTCCCTTGACTGTCGTTACCAGATGGAGGAGCAATTCAGATACTTGTTTAGGTGTCAACTTAAACCTTATATAGTGAGCCTTACGAGCTAAACCATGTCAAACCATACTGAAACCCTACTAGAATACCCAAAGAATAGGGTCACTCAGGGAAACATTCCTAACCTTTACTCCTAATTACCATAATTCTATAGGTGACAATGAGTATACAATTATCACCCTATCCGTATTTTTATCATTTATCGAGACATGCTATCGTGCTACCCGAATGATGGCTAACCTTTGTATAAATAGGTGACAGTGAACAAAAAAAACCATCGTTCATAATATCTTATACTGTAAGTCGTAATGCTATCTGAGTCATGGCTTAACGAACATCCGCACTAGTGGTGATGAACGAATATTGCTGTTGGTCATTTCTTTTTCCATCAAAATAAGATATTGCATCACCTCATGAAGGGCATATTGTATCCTGGTACATTGAAATGCTGCCCATTTCTCATTTCACCATCTTGGTTGAGACATGTTATGAATTTTTTTATTCTGATGTTCTTAAATTCTTTATTTCCCTATATCTATCAACTATATGTTCCATTAACTTATTTTCCCTTTGTTTGTGTTTTGGTGCATGCATCATTTTGTCATAACCAATGTCAAGATAGGGACATCCTAAAGCCAACTATGTCTCAGAATGCATGAAGAGGTCAAGATCAATTTTTGTTAGAATAATTATCTGGAACTGAAGCACACTTGGGACAATTAGGACAACAACATGAAAAAAGCCTTCACTAAAATGTATAGGGATATAGCTCTCTTACTTCGAGTTCAGTTGGATGATGGCTTGTTACGAGCAGGGCACAGTTTTGGAATCCGGTCTATCAATGCTTCACCTTCAATCAACAAGATTTAGTCCCTACCAATGATGAGTACACAGCCCTGCTCAACATAGAAAGGGCCAAGTTAGATCGAATTTACTGCAAGATGCTAACGCCTCCTCCATTCAAGAAAAGGTTAAGGCAAATTCTTGGAGTCACAGAAACACAGGTTGACAGTCACGTTAAAGTAAAAGAGAATAGCGAATGCATCTCTTAGGCCAACTTGAAAGAGGCAATGGTAAATCTTTCTGATCAAAAGAAAGCTCAATATGTCTACGCTTTGGCAATCCATGGGCTTATTATATTCCTGAAGACTTTAGGTTATGTAGAGGCGGCAGTCATAGATTTTTTTTCTTGCTTATGTTGGAACATCAACCCTGCTTCTACCATTATTATCGAAACCATCTGCGCCCTCAGCTCTTGTAAAAGAACAGGAATAGGAAGGTTTATCTGGTGTGCCCTATTGCTCCAAATATGGCTTCTAGGTAATCTTTGTGTTAGGAAAGGGAGAATCAGGCAAAATTTTTTCTTCAATATCAATCCTCTTTCCATGGCATTAGAGGAAGAATGTCATCATGATAAGGCAGAAAAGCATTGGGTCAAGGAATTATGAAATATCAAGGGGGAAAAATCATGTGGAGAGCCCCATGGGTGTTCCCTTAATCGATTGTGTACAGATGTGGAGACTACACTTGTGTGCCACTCTTAGGATTATGGGGAAATACTAGTTATGCTCTTCTTTTGGTGTTGCGTCAGTTCCAGTGCCAATAATTCATCCCATTCTTCGAAGACTTTAGACATCGAGATTTTGAATATAGAGAGCCTAGTTATAAAGTAAAAGTCCAGTAAGCTTTCCAAGCTTGGAAGAAAATCCACTATATGGAAAGATATTGGAAAGGAAGCCCCACCACGCTTGGATATGAAGAATGGAGACTCCGCCGTATCAATGATCCATTACCACCACCCAACTCTAGGATATTGCAAATCCCAATTGTAGACACCTTATTTTGTCTGGGCTAATTTTTTTTTAGCAACCAAGCTAATTTTCCATGATTAAAATATTTTTTACTCATCCACCATTGATCAAAAACTTGATTTTACTCATTTCTTTATATATAAAAAAAGATCAAATTAGACTTTTGAATTAAGTGTAACATTTTTTTGAAGTCTAAATTGGATCAAAAAAGGTCAATATCACATGATCACCCTACTCCCTAGCTAGTTAACCAATATCACCATTAGCCACCCTATTTGTTGGAAAATCATTTCAGCATTTAAACCACCACCATATGCCAATCACATTGGCAGTAAGTTACTCCCTACAGCCACCCTATAGCCACCAAGATGACACCACTTTGTCCCTCTTGGGAAATGACTAAAAATACCTCCAAATTGGCTCCAAAATGCTGGTATAAATAGACCACTTCTGTCTCAGCTAAAAAAGGTTAGATTCTAGCTCATTTTTACTTGCAAAACACATTCACACATAAAAAAAATCCCCTAGCTCTTTACTTAACACCCAAAAATAGCCCCAAAACACTCACTTTCAACCACTACACATTCTAAAAGTCACCGTTATCCATACCAAAAACAAAAACCTTATTGTTTCGCTCTTTTGCTTGCTTATTAACAACATGGAAGAGGGGGAAATTCAAGCCATCTCTACTGCTCTAATTGTTTGGCCAAAATGTGAAGTTTTGTTGGTATAACTTCTAACTTTGTCACTTTCATTTTCTATTTTTCAGCATCTTCATCATTTTAGTGAGCTTTCCATGTTTCCATCAAACTTTTAGGATTATCATGTATTATTGTGGCTTTTGGTTGTGCAGTTTAAGATTTGGATGCCTTAATGCCTCTTTGATGTGCAAAATGCCTCATTTCATCCTTATTATTTTGATAGATCTTGCTCATTCATTTTATGCCATATCCATGCATCTTGTTATGATTAATCCATGTATGAATCATTAGCCTAACACATTTCAAGCACATTTATACATTAACTTGCATGAATCATTACCATTTTTAGCATCTATAACATTTTTTTTCATAATGCATAACATTTTCTTTGTCTAAACCATTGGTAAAGTTAGCATCCCCATTCATGGTATGTGCCTCCCTTTGAATGTTTGTTGTCTTCCCCTTGTCAAAATGCATGTTTGATGGCTATCAAAAATTGATTTTCAAAACCCTCCCAAGCCAAGCATGTTAACCTCAACAATGAGGATTAGCATGGACTTAGCATTTTTCTTAAAGCTAGCAAAATATCTTGGGGAAAATTAAGTTTTCAGATCTAGAATCTTGGTTAAACAAACTCAAATCTCCTAATTTTGAAACAAAAATGGTCTTATAATTATTCCCTAAATGTTTGTGCCCTTTGTTTAGTCAATACCTTAAGTGGTATGATCAACGAGCTATTTCATCATCCCAAATTACTTCAGGGCTATGGAAATAAGTTCGTGATGCTCATACCACTCTTTCCCTTTGGTCATAGACGGTCAAATGTCAATGACTTGAGTTTGGACCTGTAAACATAAAAAAATAAGAAATACCCTGCTTTGCTTTGTCCTCTATTTTCGGTTATGGTTAAAATTGAGTCGTTTTCTCTAATTTCACCTCGAGACATTTGAATGTCTTTGTATCACCCTGATCAGACTTGAGAACATGCTTTGACCTCCCATAGGCTCCTATCAAGGCATAAACACATTTTACATCTATACCATCCTCATTCATAATAACTCTTTTCACCAAAGTCGTCAAAATGCTCACCCGTCTTCTAAATCGCAAGATTTTATCAACTTAATTTTTCCAACTTGACTTTTTTAAAGAGTGTCAGACGTGTTACTTTTGGGGATACTCCAACCTTGATCTTTCAAAGGGATACTCTAACCCATTTTTCAAAATTGTTGAGATTAAAAAATCTTCCTTTGTCAAAATGATTTGTCATCCATGGGATACTCCAACCTCGACCTTTCGAGGGGATATTCCAACCCTACTTCTCAAAATTGTCAAGATTTAAAAATCCACCTTTGTCCAAATCATTTTTCATCTACGGGGATACTTCGACCCCACCTTTTTGAAGAAATACTCCAACCCTGCCTTCAAACTATAATTAATTTTTTTCTCCTTCTCGGACTTTCATGAATATGTCAAATAAATCTCGTTTAATCAAGGAATCCAAATACATCTTGAATTGTTGATTGGTTATTCCTAGATAATCGATGCCAATAGCGAGATAAATTCTAATAGTCTACCCATTTTCTTTATAATTGCATTGAATGATCCATGTTGTGTTATTTCATTTATTACCTTACTAACATGATTTCTTATGATGATTACTTGCATTCATGTTTTCAAGATGTTTCCAAATAAAATTAAAGGTAATGTTCAACAAGGGTATCTCTTCAGTGCCCAAAGTGGAATATTCCATTTTCAAAATAAAATCCAAGTCATTTTTATCGAAAATCTCTCTATTCCCCATCTCTTCAGGGCGTATATGAGATTAAATCTTTTTTTATCAAAACCTAGATTTGTATTTCTATAAGATTCATGCATTAAAAAGGGTTATATCGAAATAATGACAAGTGAAGATCAAAGGAACCAAAACTGAGATAAGACAAAGCTAGTAAGGTACCAATTTTAGGCATCGCGAAGAGGTTCGTACCTCATCGTGCGTAACCAACTCTCGAACCCAAACGATGAATCTTGATATTACGTAGACCACAAGATCGATGTTTTGAGTTTCGTGACTCAAAACACAGGTTTCAATATGCATCCAAACATGCCTGGCCTAAAATGATTAGTGGCGACTCCAAGCATTGGCCATTTTGTGATGGCCATCTAAAACCAATAAGTTGAGCGATTCATCTTATGGTCCTCTTCATTGTACCATAAATCAAGAATCCATGCATTCTTATTCTCATACATCGCGAAAAAAAAAGTCTTGGTCAAGAAGACATTTCCAAGTCAAGAAAGTATTTTAAGTCATACGTACCCATAGATTCGCGAAGATCCACTCCGAAGTACATTGCGATAGCTTGGCATCTCCACTGGGGATTGTATAGAGAGTTAAGCCAATAACTAGCCCTGTCTTGCTAGGTTCCCAGTTTTTTTTATCTTTGGTCATTATTTTACTATGACCTTTTTTCATTTTGTCAACTAATCTTTTGTTTGACATGATTGTTAGGATTATCTTATTTTCAAATAATCATCACTTTAACAAAAGTGGTAATATGAAAGTAAGCAAAAAGGTTTGATCGTTTGCCCGTCACACACCATGTACTTGCATGTGCATTAGTATCCTGCCAAACTCCATAGCGTGGTTATAGCCCAATCATTAGGAAGAAGTGAGATATCAGCCCTCGTGAGTAATCCTCCACATAGGCATGGCAATAACTTCCTAGATGTAAATTATCTATGTCTCTCATGAGTAACCCTTTTGCATTTGCATAGGGAAATACATTAATTGATTGAACCCATTCTGCCAAACCCAGAATGGGTCTAGGATCGGGGTCCCTTAACTGTCCTTATCAGATGAAGGAGTAATTTAGATACCTATTTAGGCGTCAACTTAAACCTCATATAGTGAACCCTATAAGCTAGACCATGTCAAACCATACCAAAATGCTGCTAGATTACCAGAGAATAGGGTCACTCGGGGAAACATTCCTAACCTTTACTCTTAATCACCATAATTATGTAGGTGACAATAAGTATAAATTATCACTCGCATCTACATTTTTATAATTTATCAAGACATGCCATTGAGCCACCTGAACAATGGCTATAATTTGTATAAACAAGTGACAGTGAACAAAAAACCCTCATTCACAATGTCTTATACTATAAGCCGTTATGCTGTCTAAGTCATGGCTTAACGTGCATCTGCACTAGTGCTGATAAACGAATATTACTACTGGTCGGTTATTTTCCATCAAAATAAGATATTGCATCACCTCATGAAGGGTGGATCGCATCCTAGCATGTTGATACACTGCCCGTTTCATGTCTCCCACCTTGGTTGAGACACCTCATGAATATTTTTCTCTGATGTTGTCAAATTATTTAATTTTTTACATTTGTCTCTTATTCATTTCACTAACTCATTTCCCTTTGTTTGTACTTTGGTGCATGCGTCATCTCATCATAACTATCATGACTATCATCATTTTAAGACAATATTTCTGGTTCAGTGTTCAGTAAAAGACCTTTTTGTGGCTTTATGAAAGATGTTATTGACAAAATTGTTCAACGATTCAATTGTCTCCAATGCATTTACATATTTACTTTACATTTTTACACTTGCATCAATCATTCATTATCTTAACTCACCATTGCATCATGATAAATCATTTTTAAGTAGAAGTCTAATACAGGAATTAGGCCATAAAAGTGCAAGGGACTCATGGGTCAATCAGGAAAATGAAACTTAACATCCTGTCGCGCTACAACACGTGATGCTGTAAACAAATCATGGAGAGTGATCATGAAGCTCGTATTGACTGACTTAAGCTAATAGTTAAGGAATCACAAGACCAGATGCTCTGTTAGCAAAATAAAATGCAAACTCAGATGGTGAGACTTATGGAACTAATGACAGCCTCTATGAAAGAAAAAGGGCAAACTAGCACTGTTGAAACAAGGAATGATCCTCCTAACGCAGAAAGTCCCCCTGCCAATAATCCAGAACTCACCCAAAGGGAAGATAAGCAAGAACAATGGCTCGTTCCTCCACCCACCACTTAGGCTCCACTAGTCATTTACCTTAATCCCATTGCGATAGGTCAATTCATTCCCAGCATTCAAAGGGTGAAAATAGGAGTTTCATCGACAGATCTAATAACCCTTGACCATGAGGAACCAGAGAAAACAGAAGGTCAAAAGTCTACCATGACTACAACAGAAGTGAACAAATTTCAACTACTGGAAAAATGCCTCTAGGCTAGCGAGGGGAGTGACAAGTTTGGAGCTCTTGATGCTCAATCACTGTCTTTGGTGTCCAACCTTGTCATTCCCCCAAAGTTTAAAGTCCCAGAGTTTTAAAAGTTTAATGGAACCACCGACCCTTCTATCCATGTTTGAATGTACCTATGAAAATGGCCAAGTACGAGAAAGATGAAAAGCCCCTCATCCATTGCTTCTAGCATAGCCTCACTTACGTAGTAGCTTGGTGGTTTATTGAGCTAGACAATGTGAAAATCCAATCATAGGCTGCTTGGCTAAAGCCTTTCTAAATCAATACCAGCATGTGTCAGATTGGGCGCCAGATCAACTTTCCTTGATAAATTTTGAAAAGGGATCCACTGAAAGTTTCAGGCAACATGCCCAAAGTTGGAGAGAAGAAGTAGCTCTAGTCCAGCCTCCCCTTACAGAAAAAGAGATGACAGTCACTTTCATTCGTACCCTATGTGCTCCTTATTATGAGAAGCTTATGGGAAATGCCACTAAAAAATTTACAGACTTAGTTTTCTCCAGAGAAATGATTGATGCCACCATTAAGAGTGGTTGAATGTCTATCGAAGAAATAGCTGTATCGAGTAAGAAGCCTATTACTGGGAAGAAAATGCTAATGCCATAAATTATGCTAGCTAATCTCAGCCAACACAGCATCAAGCACCCAACCTTCGTTACTCAGGAACCCCATATTCTTACATCATAATTTCTCTGCAGCCAATTTATGCCATAACTTAAAACCTATCAACCAATAATGCACCTGGCAACCGAGGTGCAAATCAATCAAGACAATATTTTGATCCCATCCCTATGACCTATAAGGAGCTCTACCAAACCTTACTCCAAAATCACTTAGTGGCTCCAATCTATGTCCCAGAAAATAAGCTGCCATACCTGCCATGGTACAACCCTAACTCCCACTGTAAATACCATGCTAGGGTAGTGGGGCATGACATTGAGACTTGCACATATTTCAAACGAAATGTGCAAAATCTAATCAACATAAAAGTCTTACAATTCAGGACGAACCAAGGTCTAAATGTTGCTGCCAATCTTTTACCAAACCACAATAAGCCAGCTGTAAACATGATCAATATCGAGCCATAGATTTGTGTCCCTCCACCAAAACCTAATTTTGATGATAGGGTCATAATGGAAGCCCCTGCACTTTTCTTGTCCCTTTCATGTAATGTCAAGAAATGAAAACCTACCTGCCCTCACCCAAAGACAAGTAGGTGTCTTATGTAGAGGGCATTTTTTATCAAACATTATCGATGAAATGGCTTTTGCTTACATCATTCCATATTGCGTGCCTACGTCATTTTTTAATCTCTTTGTCTCAATTGCTATTTTATCTCCATTCTTATCCAAATTCTTTGGTTGTGTATGTGTCGATCTTTAAAGATCGATTTCAAATGATCAATTTGCACTAGTGAAGTTGATTCTGAAAAAGGTTTCGAAGGTCAAGACTTACAGAGACTGGCATGAGAAGCTATCCTTTGCATTTCATGCCTATTAGACCTCAGTTTGAACTTTCATGAGCACTACCCCCTTTCTTCCTTGTTTATGGGATGAAAGATATATTACCCATCGAAGTCAATATCCCTTCTTTCAGAGCCTTAATGGAAACCAAACTTGGAAAGGTTGAATAGGTCAAGAACAGATACAACCAACTCAATCTCATCGAGGAAAAATGCATAAAAGCTATCTACTATGGTCAAACACATCAAAGATGCATGATTTGAGCCCATGACAAAAAGAGGCACCCACGATAATTTCACCTAGGAAAATTGGTATTGAAGAAGATCCTCCCAATTCACAAAGATGCATGGGGCAGGTAGATCCCTAATCAAAAAAATTGTATGTCATAAAGCAAGTATTCCCTAGAGGGGCCTTAATTTTGTCAAAAATAGATGGCAATGCCTTGCCTAACCCAATCAACTCAGATTCTGTCAAGAAATGCTACATGTAGAGGGAAAAAACTTGAAAATGCATCCTTCAAAAAAGAAAGAAACAAACAAAAAACAAACATAAATAATAAAAAAAAAAAAAGAAGAAAACAAAAAAATACAAAAATAAAATAAAAAAAAGTAAACAAACAAAATAAAGAAGAAAAAAATAAAGAAGGGTCTATATAAAAATCTTAAAAGGGCATCTAAGCGGCCAACCTAACTACAGTGGAAACCTATAAGGGCAACTTGGGAAAATCAAATTTGATGAGGCATGAACTGAGAGTACCTAGAGGACAATGCAAAGTAATCCTAGAGATCTTTCGAAGATGAACTCTTGCTAGGCACATTTATTGTTCCAGAAAGATTCTAAAAAGCACCTAAAGAACATCCATGTCATGATTGTCAGAGGCATCTTTTGCCCAAGCATCAATTCATTTATCCCAACAGGAGAATGAATTTGTGATGCCCAATCATTAAAAGATAAGGGATTATTATGTGAATCCGAGTTTATCCAATCAGACAAACACGGATTCGCATAATAATCTCTTTTCTTTTAATGATTAGGCACCATAAACACATTCTCCTCATTAGGATAAATGATATTGAAGCTTTGGTTTCAAGGGAAAAACATCTCTTTCTGCCATATTTAGAATTAAAGCTCATTTTTCAATTGGATAAACACAGATTCACATAATAATCTCCTTTCTTTCATTGATTGGGCACCACAAATTCATTCTCTGCATTGGGTTAAATGAATTGATGCTTTGGTTTCATAAGAAAAACTTTTCTTTCTACCATTTTTAGAATTAATGTTCATTCGTCGCTTTGGACAAACATGGATTCATATAATAATCTCTTTTTTTTTAATGATTAGGCACCATAAACACATTCTCCTCATTGGGATAAACGATATTGAAGCTTT